>JAFVLL020008029.1:0-14872 GCA_021397915.2 Tor tambroides | reverse complement strand
ACTTAGGGGTGTACTCACTTTTGTGGCCAGCGGTTTAGACATTAATGGCTGTGTGTTGAGTTATTTTGAGGGGACAGCAAATTTACACTGTTATAAAAGCTGTACACTCACAACTTTACATTGTAGCAAAGTGTCATTTCTTCAGTGTTGTCACATGAAAAGATATAATAAAATATTTACAAAAATGTGAGGGGTGTACTCACTTCTGTGAGATACTGTATATACACCACTGTGCTGTAAAAGACTGATCTGTAGTTTGTTTGCAGTTCTTGCTGCTAAAGGTGGCATAAACAGATTTTTAATATAAAGGGGCAATTAGTTTTTCACATGGGTAATAGGAGTTGGAAAAACTTTATTTATTTATTTATTTATTTTTTGTTTAGATATATACAATATGTATAAAACAAAACTCCCTGTTGATGAATTGCAATAAACATGTATTTTCATTAGTGTATTTGTGCATCTACAACTGACTATGTTTTATAATCATTAGAGAACAAACCTATAGATTTGATGTTAATATTTACTTTTAATAAACGCATTACTAGAAAAAATTGCAGTGCTTCATTTTTCAGTAAAGTTGAACTGTTTGGTTAAGATAATTTTGTTATTGGATGGCTGTACTAATTGTTTTGAGAACAAGTATACACTGCACTGGAGAAAAGGGTCAAATCGATTGAGGAAAAACTGTAAAATATTCAATACTTGTTTGATATGCACCATCAGATTTCTGTCTGATGGAGTTGAAATTCAGTTTGAAATCATCCTGTACTTTCCGTACATTCATCAAAGTGAATGCTAGATTTGTTATTGCAGAATAATTCCTTCGGATATATATTGTGCAATGTCTAAAAGAAATCTGTGAATTGTCCAAATAACAAGAATGTGCATTGCAAATATAAGAAGGCAAATTACAAGAATGAACACACATGTGCATAATAAAAGGCAAAATCACAGCTGCACTACTGGTCACAGGAGACATAGGCAGATCCCATTTCTCATATCTTTCACATTTCACATTGACACAATAGTCACTGGCACATCAAGCACTGTTCATCTGTCTCTTTCAATTTGCAGGAGCTTTTTTCCAAATGTCGAGGCACTGCAGGTCATTCGGCTGGAGACCCCTGACAGTCTCAGGCCCCAGGGCATTGGCCCCATCGGACCAGTGCGTAATCCTTCAGCTTCATTCATCCTTTCACCTAACTCAGGCACTGGATGCATAAGGGTGATTTTGAGAGCTGCCCATGAGACACTGAAGTCAAAAATATTCCACAAGCATTAATTTCACTTAAAAAATGCTCGGTGCCTGGAACATGCCTAATGAAAATCAATGAAACCACAATGCAAATACTCTCTTGAAAAGATCCAGCATTGCAATCACGTTGAATTTTTGTGCTCAGCTACAGCAGTTGGCTTGGCTGATAAACCATTATTGGAGGTATCAGTGTACATTAGCCAGTGTTGCCGTTCATGTTCTCTGCGAAGATGCACTCAATATTGTGCTTATTACAATAATGAGGCTGTGCGGGCTGAAGAAATGCCTAGAGTAGAAAGCACTTCCCTGGATGAGACGAATTCTTCATGCATTTAATCACAAACTACAAAGAAGATGTAATTTAGCCTCAAAGACAATGCATGGTTTGATGAATGTTGGCCTTAATATATAAAAACATGCATAATATATCAATTCGAAAGGGTATATGATTGTTTTTTATTGCCTCCTTTGTATATTAAAGAATATCAAAAAATCCCTGACGACAACAAGAGTCACAATTTTTCTAATTTTCAGTTTTTAAAGAATGCAAATGGAAAAGGATGCAATGCTAAAGTAAAAATATGCTGCATGGTTTATTTGTTACAGTGCATACTATCCTTCAAAAGCTTGAGGTTAGTAAGATTTTTCATTTATTTTTATTTGTTCTGTGAAAGAAATGAATACTTTTTTTTTGAATTAAGGACACAATAAATTAATCAAAAGTGACAGAAAATGTTTATGATGATTAAAAAGGGAATAAATTACTTTATTTTAAATATATTCAATAGTTATTTTTCAATAATGAGTTATTTTACATTTATAATACAATTTTATTGTTTTGACTGTGTTTTTGATCAAATGGATTAGACTTTTTTTTTTTTTTTTTTTTTTTTTTACTGACCCAAAACTACTGATCGGTGGTGTACACTGGCCCAAAATTTACCAGCACATTTTTGATGGATGCGTGGATGTATGAAGTCAGTTCTCCTCAAGTTCCTGCTACTGTAGCATGTCCAAGCAGAATAACCACAGCACATAAACTACAGTATGAAGCTGACCTTTGTCTTTGTCTACCAAAAAACATCACAATATTTTTGTCTTCATTTTGAAAAAAGCATATTATTTTACAATTTAAAATGAACAAACTATCTATTACCCAATATATCCATTATTCAACAGTTCATTCTTTGTGCAGTTTACAGAAGGCTTAAGAGATGCAGATGTTGATCCACTGAATGTTCCTAGTCGTTTTTTTGGCACATGTCCTGATTTGAGAACAACGGATAGCTATTCTTAGAAGGTCCATAATGTCAATTGAAGAAAGTGTATTCCATTCTGGTGTGCAATATACATTATACAGTAATTTAACAAAAATGGTGGCTGAGAATGGATTGTGATTTATTATTATTCATTTATCTATAGCTCCATCCAATACCTAAAAAATTCTGAAGACCAGCTGCATTTTTTTTTTCCAGTTATTCAAAAGGATATTGGATTCAGGCTTCATGTCACCTAGAGTCATAATAATCTACATTTCAAATAGGGAGTAAGTGGTAGAAGAGCAATTTTACATTTTGGCACATTGGATTGCACAGGGAAACGATAACCTGAATCTCAGACTCCGGGGAGACGTGGCTCCCTGCAGATGTTTTCCAGCACCATATCAGTCAGTGTCCTGTAAAAAAAAAAATCTCACTCTCTACATGTCTGCACAGCTTGCCATTGTCTTCCACTTGGCCTGCTAAGAGCTGGCAAATATGCAATTAAGGCCGACTGCATACTCCCATGAATTTCAACCTCCTTCTATCCCCTCCATCAATACAGCTGCATTTCCACATGGCTTGTCTCCTTGATTAGGAGTCGATGAAAAGAGATGAACTCTGGGAATTCCCCTCTCTAAAAACAGTCTTACCGTTTACATTCCCACATAATTTCCAAATGTTTGTGAATGCTTGAGGTATTGCACAGGTCCCACTTTCAAAAAGATTTTGAAAGTTAGTGTTGTTGATTTGTTCTTAGATTAGATAAAACCAAGTGCAACGTTCCTATGACTGCAGTCATCCCTGAACAGACATCACTGAATGGTTGTACAGACTGTACAGGAATGTTCTGGGTTCAGTGCAGTGACATCTGTAGGATAATTGTTTTTGATTACCTCAGAAAATTAGCTAGACTCATCCCTCCAAAAGTAATTACAATGGGTGTACATGGGGACAAACAATAAACTTTAAAAATAGATTATATTGCCACAGGTACTAAAATTTACAGTGTAGGGCTCTTTATATCATGTTACAATTCTGCAAGTTTATAGTACAACATTGTAACGCAAACATAACTGGCGCAAAAAAGTTTCTGCAACCAGGGAAGCCTGTGACTCTTTTTTCTTACATAATAAATTACTTGCGCCTCAGAGCGCAAGATGAAACGCAATAACAAACACTGTCATGTTATCTTGCATTCAGAGGCAGATGCCTGATGTTTAGGAACGCAATCATGTGAGACAGTTCTGAGAGGTAATTATACCAAACCATTTTGATGACAGGCATTTCAGATCAACTAAAACAATATTTTAGATGTGTGCAATGAGATTGGTCTGCTGGTCAGTCCTTATCCAATCACATGATCTGTCGGGGCAACGTCATTGAATTTATTCGCCTACATCCAGGAATTTATTCCATAAATGTGTTTCCTTCGTAGTTTATGTGCATGTTTTCTTATTTAATTAAATATCTACCTTAATTGAGTGCATACATTTTTGGTAACATTATTTTTATAGACACTAACTTTGGAACTACGTGGTCATTAGAATATTAGTAAATTGTCTGCTTAATATCTGCTAACAGTTTATTTTGATCCCCCAACAGACATTCTACTGACTGTAAGAAACTCTGATGTAAAAGTATTCCTCTAACCCTAACCCTAACCCTAACCTAACAGTCTAATAATAGTCTAATGAGAATTAATTGACATGTAGTTGCAAAATTACTTATAGATAGAATGTCTAAAGTGGACTATTAAAATAAAGTTAACCTGTTTTAAGGCACATTTTAAGATTTTATGTGCATCTTGACATTTCCATGTAGTTTTTTTTTTTTTTGGAGGGGGATTTCCTAAAAGTTGCTTAAAAATAGTGGAAGGAAGCATAGCTTTGTTAGTTCAAATGTGCATATGAGCTCATATGTCAAATGAGCACATACTATGGGTTTTTTATGCAAATTTTAAAATTGTATGTGCATCTTGGCATTTTAATCTACGACATCCTGAAATTTGCATAAAAATATGTGGATATGTGGAACACAGCTATTGTAATATTTGCAATAGCTGTTTTATTGAATGATTTCTTATTGAAAACAAAAATGATCCAATTTTTCTGTACAGTTGGAAACATAGCCATTGTAATATTAATATAGTGAATTTGGATTAGTCTTAATTCTTACATCTCTTTGCATTATGAAATGTTTCTAAACACAGAGTGCAAAGGAATAGAGCAGAAAACTGGGGTCTTGAGACATGTGTTGAAATGTTTTTAATCTAAAGCCTTAAACTCTATTCTTGTGCTGCCTTGAAAACACTGCTTGTTCCTTTAGGAAATGCAAATCTAGTTATCGTTAATGAGCTAAGTAACTCTCAAGCCACACTTTAAGTGCATAACTTGGGCAATATGAGCTCATTTTTGAGGCCAGGTGTCTTGTCACTTGCCTTAAGGCTTTGCTGTGTGTGCACTCAGGCTGATTTGGCATGTGTCAGGGCTCATTGTCTGCCGAGCCCATAGCCCCTCTCTCGCGCGCTCTGTCAGCATGCAGCATGAATCTCTCAGTCCCATTGCCCCCTAACTCTCTACACCGCACAGACAGGCTACGTGGCCATGACTGGAGGCCTTGCAGGTTTTTGTGGAATGAGAACATTTTAAAAAGATGGGGTTCAGTGCCACTTTGAGTGCTGTTAACAAGGTGTAGGCTTGTCGGCTCTCCCAGAATGCATGCAGTCAAAGCCTGGCAGGCTCTCGCTCTGGTTTGCAGTGATGGAGCGACTGTGTAGTTAGTGTTACTTCTGTCACACGCTTACGAGGCAATTTATCAGAGCAAGCAGTGATTTTAGGAAGTTTTTTTTTTTTCAACAAATGCAAATGCAGGTTCAGGGGAAGGCCATGACTGACTGCTCAAGGTGTTTAAAGTAGTCTAATGCACCATTATTTCCTTTCATACGCAACTTCTATAACACATTCTGATTTTACATTAGCATACTTATTGACACCGAGATTAAGAAAGCTCTTAGTGGCACTGAGAAATCATAACAGCCTAGAGAAATCTGTGGAAAATGAGAACAGACATCATCACCATATGACAGGGCCCTTATGTGAAAAATACTTGCTGCTTTTCAGTTGAACCAGTGATTTTCAAATAGTTTCAACCTGTGTGAGGCTGCCTGGCTCATCAGGGTTGGAAATCTAGCACAGTTGTTTCCTGTTCCACATATTTTTAAAGTAATTCATGAAGAGGCTGGTCTGAAAAACAAGTATGTTTTGTATTAAAAACATGCTAGAAAAAAAAAAGCATGTCAGAAGTAGAAGGACCTTTTGGTATCTGTATGCAGAAAGCAGAAGGCCAGACCACTCTTTGTCACCAAACTTTGTCAGGTGATATTAAAGGGATAGTTACCCCAAAAATGAAAAATTTGTCATTTTGTCATTTACTCAACTTAATGTCATTCCAAACCTGTAAGAATTTCTTTCTTACGTTGAACATAAAAGAAGATATTTTCAAGAACGCTGGTAATGAAACAGTTGAAGGTCCTCATTGACTTCCATAGTAATTCTTTCCCTACTACAGTATGTAAGTCAGTGGGGAACAACAAAATTTGGTTCTTCAAAATTCTTCAAAATATCTTCTTTTGTGTTCACTATAAGAAAGAAACTCACAGGTTTGGAACAACATGAGGGTGAGTAAATGATGACAAAATTTTCATTTTGGGTGAACTATTCCTTTAAAGGAGTAGTTTAACCAATGAAGAAAAATATGCATTTCCCAAAAGCAATATATATGTTACTGACAGAGTTCAATGGAACTTGCGACTGTAGTTAACTAACAATGCTTCTTGGAAACACGCCCCTGGTTTGTCCTTTCATCTGAGCAGGTGTGTCTAATTAGGCTGCTTTGGATGGGAACCTCCCTCTTGAGACATTGGGTGTTTCTCAAATAGGAAGGCTACATATCTCAGTTGCTATGTCATCATCGGAGGCATCTGGGTTTAAAGGATACTTGGAAGACAGCCTTTGTTTCACATACTTCACTCTGCATATTTTGAAGGATGAATCAAGTATATCCTACCATCCTCAAAACACCCACAATCCTTTGCACACATTCCAATTAATGAAAAAGAAGTGGTGGAAAATGAGTCAGCACTGAGTTCACCCATTTCAGTATGAAATGCAAGACACACACACAAAATAAATAAATAAATAAATAAATAAAAATAAATAAATTAATTAATGCTTTATGTTTTCCTTTGTTGTGTTGTAAATTAATCACATGATGCTAAACTGCCCATGATCACAGAGAGACCACATATGGTTGTCATTTTCTGTATTTCCTCAATTGATAGTCGGGTAATATTAGATATTAAGATTTTTAATATGGTGTTGCTAAGTGCTTTAGTACATACATGCACTAAAGCTCTACCACAGCCATGCTGTATGCTTGTTTTTGCATGCAACCCGTGAGGACAAGAGAAAGGTATTTTGTTTTCTTATTGTCTTTACAATATATTATCTATAAGCTCAGAACTAAGCTCAGTTATATTATAAAATATAACTTATTTTGCTGTGCTGCTGTATATTCAGTCAGCAAGGTGTATTTCAGTTCCATTCACATCTGCACAAGAATGAAGGCATTCAAGAACCTAACAGACTGGACATCATGAGTATGTTTCATTTCCGGTATTTATTTATTATTATTTTTAATAGAACTAGTTCTGAGTAAGACCCTATAATATACTATTTATTGTTTTGATATTTCAAAGAAGAGGAAGCCCTCTACTGCTGACCAAATCTCCACATCAAGACATCTTGAAGATGTAAGCTAGGATATGTGGGCTTACAAACAGTTGTTTATTATAGTAAAAGGTTGTGGAAAAAAGGTTCTTTCAGTGCCTCTGCCCTGAACCAACCATCATTCACCTCTGTGTAGCTTCTCATTCTTTCTTTCTTTTCTTTTTTCTTTTCTTTTTTTTTTTTTTCTGGCCTGAATGAATGCTACATTTGGAGACATAAAATGCTCATATCGAAATCAATTTCAAGTTCAGTACAGAATGCAGTCCAGATAGATGAAGAAACATGGCTAAAATGACATGGATGGAGCCTTTGATAGTTTTTTTTTTGTTTTTTTTTCAAATTCATTAGCAAGTTTTTCATCCATTGAAGTGGATGTCCATTCAGTCCTCTGAGAGACTGTAAATGCACTCACAAAGAGAGCGAGTGAAGACTCTGACTGGGTAAAAAGATCACGGCAGGTTGTCTTCTTCCTCATTCGTCAAGCAAAGTTCATACAAGCCCGAACAAAAACCCTTCTAATTGCCATGATGAATTTATTTCACCTTGCTCAAGCTCTTGACCAAGAGACAAGAGCTAGAAAGGGCAGCTCACTCTTTCTATTTAAAAATTAATGTAGCCATGCTCACACGTGTCAGTGTGCGATCTGCTTTTAGGAATACCACATGGTGAAAGTGCTTTGCTAAATGTCATCTAACCTTTTATTACGACACCATTCCTAATTGCATTTAGAATAATCACACCACATAATCACTTTCATTGAGCTGGTGAAAGCTATAATTAGAGTCTGTAATTGACATGGTGAATAAAACAGTGGAATCCGTACAAACCTGCTGGTGATTAGGGTGTGTGTGCTTATCGATGGCCTTTAAAATTCCCTGAGTAAGGGAAACTCATGTACACTTGGCCCTGATAATAAAATGATCAATTCGATTATAGTTTATTTGGTCTTTAACATGCACTTGTATAATAAATGTTCTTCTACATTGTGGTTACATATAAAAATATTTTGCTACAGAATACAAAACTAAACCAGCACAACATATTGTATGTATTATGCATTTGAATAGGTTTACTGAAGTGTTACTCTCTTATCATTGCTCTGTCTTCAAATGTGTAGTGAAATATACACAAATAAAAAAGCCCAATTAAGCATTTAATTAAAAAATGTATATATGCAATAGTATTTCATGAAAAACAAAACAGAGCAGAATAGTTTTAGGCTACACATTATTTGCTATCACTTTATTTTAAGTTGTCCTTGTTACACATGTTACATGTAATTACTATTATAATAACAATTAAGTATGCATAATTACATGCAAGTAACCCTAAGCCAAATCCTAATCCTAACCCTAACCATATATTAAGTACTAAGTTAATTAGTATTACTCAGAAGTTAATTAATATTACTCAGTACTTAAATGCACAATTAAGTGTAACCCATTATTTTAAGGTGTTTTTGTTACAGTGTAATTATGTATATTAAATACTGAGTAATATTAGTCAAGTCACCTTTATACAATACAGATTGTTTCAAAGCAACTTACAATGATAAACAGGAAAATAATGATTCAGTGATGCAAACAGATCATTTCTGCTGTAAAGATGCTCTAAATTACAATGGTAAACAGTTGATAAATTGAAACTAGTTCATTGTTGATTCAATTTGGTTCAATAACCAATTCATCAATGGAATGAGTTTTTCATCTATAAAGCAACCCTGATGTCATCATCCAGCTCTGTTCACTTCTCATCCAACAGTGTCTGTGCAGTCAAGTCAGTAATATTGCTAAATCTTAAGTGTCCCCAGCTAAGCATGCCAAAAGGCGACAGTGACAAGGAACCCAAAATCCAGTGGTAACAGAAATGGAGAAAAAGACCATGGGAGAAACCAGACTCAGTCGGGGGGCCAGTTCTCCTCTGGCCAGATGAATGAACATGGTGTGCTTTAATTCCAGTCTGGAACACAAGTCAGAATGTGGATTGATATCTTTCAGAACATTTCATCCAGTCCTTTTCCTTGAAGATTGGGATGCATATTACACAAGTGCTTGGTGGGAGGGATGTTGAAGCTGCCAGTCGTGTCTGTGCAGACTTGGTGGTCTTTTTTACGTATTAGTACATACATTTAACAAGTGTAATAAGACCGCTGTGAAATAAAGTGTTACCAATGTTTATTTTCTTAGGTACATCCTGTTCATCACAGGAAAATGCAATACAATTTACAATACAGAACATGCAGGTTGTAGACAGTTGTTAAATGCTGTAACAAGGTTAACATGGATAATACAGAGCACCAGAGGATTAAACATTTACTAAGCATTCTGACACTTTTCAAGCACTTTTTCAGTTTAGGATTCAAATTAACTGTGTGAAAACCATTTCAGGACCAGGAATTATCCCACACCGTTGGTGTCACAGACATGGTGATGCCTCAAATCGCACAGTTCAATGAATGGACTGGGGAAAATCCCATAGATACGCTTACTGTGGTATTCTGCTATCTTGAGTGAGATTCCAATTTGAAGGAAGTGAACATGTTCAAGTCAAAGGGGACTGCAAATGGCATAGGGTACAAGGGAACATATAAACATAACAGAGGAAGTGGAGAGGAAATTTTCCCACCAATCATTGCGCATCACTCCAGCACTTAAAGAAGTTTTAAAAAAATAATGGCTGTAAAGAGAAGTTGAGGCTTCATTGTTATTAGTGTGTTTATTTAGTCCAAGCTGTATGTAACAATGCACATATCACAATAACAGTTAAAACAGAAATGGTTAAAACTCATCTTATATGCACGATTTGAGTTTCGTGTGTGTTTGATTACATTGCAGGGTGTCCTGAATGAATGCATTTTGTAAAGTGAAGTGAACCTCATCTGACATCCTGTTTTCAGGGAGTAGGGAGAATTGAAGGGACATTGTGAATCTGATTGCAGCTTGCTACTACTAATAAGTTAAATCAGGTTTGTTTGATTAGGAAGAGTTTGAAAATGTGCAGGCCTAATGTTAGTGTGTCTCCAGAAACAGTCTCATAAGCCCTATTCAGACCAGGGCTGCATTTCCCGATAACGGTGTCTCTTAGCGCGCTACGAAGACTCTAAAGGTACACCTTAACTAGGGGTATACCTTTCCTAGGTGTGTTCCCCGAACTATACCTTAGGATGTTGCTTAAGGTAAACCTTCTTACGTGCGACGTTAGCAGGTGCTGTCCATGGCGGTGGTGCTGAATAGGTTGATATCGATGGCTCGAGAATCGATTTTTCACTATATACAGGAGCTCCTAGCTCCTTCACTGCTTTATAGAGTGGGTAAAGTATTGAGAAAGCGATGTTCATTATAAAGAATTTATAATTTATATTTATCGGGGCTCACTGCATTTATAAAATAATCCAAATTGCAAACTAAATGCAGCCTTGGATATCATATATATATATATATATATATATATATATATATATATATATATATACACACACACACATGGAATAATTGACGACAGGTCGTTGAAGTAGTATAAATAAATAAATTAATTAATTTAAAAAAAAATTTAAATAAAAAAAATATATATATATTAGGGCTGTCAAACGATTAATCGCGATTAATCGCATCCAAAATAAAAGTTTTTGTTTACACAATATATGTGTGTCTTCTGTATATATTTATTTTGTATATATAAGGACACACGCATACAGTATATATTTTGAAAATATTTACATGTATTTAAAAGTTTTTATTTATATTCATATAATTTATATTATATAAAAATATATTTAATATATAAATATAACATGTTTTTCTTAAATATATACATGCATGTGTTTGTATTTATATATACATAATAAATATACACAGTATACACACATATATTATGTAAACAAAAACTTTTATTTGGGATGCGATTAATCGCGATTAATCGTTTGACAGCACTAATATATATATATATATATATATACAAGTGTCCCGTCCACAAGGCCAATTACTCGCGGGACATCATGGCATGGAAGCCTTGATGTGCCTCCATCACTTCGTGCCTGGCTAAAGGCATACACATATAAAAGGTGGCGTGACGGAGCAGGATGTTTGTGACTGAGTGAACACACCGCCACACCGAGGTTTTACTCAGCCCATATCCATCCCCAACCACCTCCAGAAAACTCCCAACAGCATAAAAACGGAGAGCCGCCAGCAGCTGAATTTCGGGGCTTAGGGGGTAGCTCCGTCGAGTTTGTCTTGACAAAGTTGGACCAACAAGATGTAAAAGCTGCTGAATTTGCTCCCGTGGCAGGCAAAATTTTTGTAGCATTGTATCTTCTGACATGGTAGCCAGGGGACTAAAGTTTTCTTTTATGAAATAGTGCACATACACTTACTGGCTCCGCGGACGCAGCCGTCTTTGATTTAGGACAACTATTCGCTGTCTCGCTGCCATATAGTTTGACCAAACTCCCCATCGCATTCATTCCCTTTAAATAGACTCCTAATTATGTGCTTCCTAATGGTTTGCCAGCCGATGTGCCTTGTATATTATAATGGAAAAACTAACAACCATCAGTATAATGACATTTTTATTTTTTGCATAAAAACACTTCAATTAATTGAACACTGGGTGTATTACAACTTTAGATTTGTAATATTTATGTGGTTCTGCACTTTGTCTTGCCACAGAATTACAATCGTATCGACTGAAATGTGAAGAAGCTTTTTGCATAGTGGTGGCCACTAGCGGAGTGAACTGTGAACAGCGCTAAGGTATAGCTAAGAGTGGTCCAGACCAACCTTCCGAAAGAATGACTTACAGAAGGTATACTTAACTAAGAACGTTTCGGGAAACACGTATTAACGATAAGGTACAGCTTAAGGTACAACTTAAGAACGACGTAGCGTTAAGAAGGTTTCGGGAAACGCAGCCCAGACTAGTTTTCCAGAGGGATATTAGAGAAATTTGTTTCACAGACGTACTTTGCAATTTTAATCCTGTGCGAATCTGCCAAGTCTGTGTTTTTCTCACACAACCTCTGTAAAAATTCCAGAGCAAATTACCTACTGTTTTTTTTTTGGCAAACTCAATGGTCCTCTGAGAAATCTAATCCCGTTCTAATGCAAAGGTCTGTGATTGCTGATATTGTATTATCCCAACACTTCTCCTCATGTGTTTTTTTGACATATCTGAGCTAGCATTTGCACACCAAACTTCTACATGCTGCACCTTTTACTATGGATCATATCTGTCACGAATCTGGTCCATGCTCTTCCGGACAATCACCACCACAGGTCACCCACTCACCACATGGACTCTTACACCACACTGCACACTGGACTACAGTTCCCACAATCCATTGCACTGACAACACACAGCTGATTACACTGATCACCCATTCACACACGCTACTTAAGCCATGGACTTCCTGAGCATTATTGCCGAGTATTGATTAGCCCAGCTATTGTACAGAGCATTCCCAGTTATTAGGTAGATTTTCCCGTGTTTGATTCCTGCCTGTGTTCCTGGATTTACCCCTCTGCCTAGCTCTTGTTTGGTACTGTTCGCCGATCGTCGACCCACGCTTGCTCCACGGATTGCTCTGTCTTGCCTCTGCCGTACCTGTTTGCTGTCTACGACCCTGCCTGAATGACCATGTTTCATAATAAAGCTTTGCATATGGATCCGCACGTCTCACGTCTCGTCAGCCCCGTAACAGAATACTCGGCCACACGAGGATCCAGCGGCTTTTCTAAGGAACTCTGGTCAGGTATGGACAATACCACACTATTATTCGCCCTTAAACAAGGCACGCGTCCGCTGGAGGACCATATACAGGATTTTTTAGCCACTGCACATTATTCTGATTTGCCGGACATTGTGTTGATGGAGATTTTTTGCGATGGCATCAATCAACCCTTACGGTCCCAGCTTAGACGCGAGGGTCCGCGTTCGTCACTCGCTCAGTTCATGGATTATGCTTTGCTGTGTGTTGGCTCTTCGTTCACTGTGGGTGTCGCGGAGGAACGCGACACCGCACTCACTCGTGTAATGGCGGCCGCACCAGAGCACGCTCACAAAATGACGGCGACAGCGGAGCTTGATCGCAAAATGGCGGACACAACAGCATCCCGTTCTGTTCCAGCTGCCAGTCACGAGTCAAGCCAAGCCACAGTTGATCGTCACGAGTCAAGCCAAGCCACAGTCGATCATCGTGAGTCTCGCCACGTCTTCGCAGATCTGCCAGAGTCTCACCACATCACCGCTGACCATCCAGAACCAGGTCACGTCTCAACTCTTCAGCCAGAGCCTCTTCACGTCTGCGCCGAGCTGCAGGGTCAGTCCTTCAATTTCCCTGTCTGGTATCCAGTGTGATGGACCCACCACTGATGTCGGTGCGAGCAGCTGGCATCCCCAGGGCCTCAGCACTGGCTGTTACAGAGACTGTTCCCCTGACCTCAGTGCTTCCTGTTATGGCGGTCGCCATTTTGAGTGTGTGGGCTGCACACTGCGCTCCTGAGGCCTCTTCTGATCACGAGTCTGCTCCAGTGCCTCCAGAGGTGGCGGCTTCCGCTGCAGAACCTCCCGAAGTGGTGGCGCCCACTCATGAACTCACGGTATGTCCTGTCACGGCCACGGAGGCCGTTCATGAACTCACGGTCGGCCGTGTCACAGCCAAAGAGGCCGTCTGTGAACTCACGCCCTGTCCTGTCATGGCTAAGGAGGCCATCCGTGAGCTCGCTACCTGTTCTGTCATGGCTGCAGAGGCCAATGAACCTTACTTTGCTCATGTCACGGACTATGAACTGGTGTGTGTGTGTGTGTGTGTCTCTGTCTCTGTCTCCTAGGTCTCAATCCCTGCCATGGTCTTCAGGCCTGTCTGGTGGTCTGCAGCTCCGCCATGGTGGTCTTCAACTCAGGCCTGGTGGTCTTCAGCTTGTAAGAAACCACCTAAGAATGGACCCTAGCAACAGCACAGCAACACCCTGTCAACCATTCACAATAAATTGTGGCAGTGATTTTGCATGGGTACACAGCAAATTCTGCTCTTTGGAATAAACTCTCTGTTAGTTAAAATCAACTTTGAGTGTACATGCATGACAATAAGAGACTCCAGCACAGAGTTAAAATAACTCTGTTTTTGGAGTTGAATTTTTAACACTTTTTCAGAGGTAAAATTGAACTCTTTCTGGAATTAAAATACTAATGCTATGGATGGTAACTGTAAAATTGAGTTAATTATAATATGAACTCCTTACTAGTGTTAAAAATCAACACTTAAAAAATATTTAATTTAACAATTCTTAGAGTTAACATTTATTTAAACAAATACACTGAATGTCATACTCTCAACTTACGGCTTTTATTTGAGCAAATCCATACATCAGGTTCAGATATTCCATGCATGGACACACTTTAAAATTAACTGCTGTCATAAAATACTGTAAAATCTAACAGCAAAACATTTAATACATGTGCCTTAATGTATGTTAATACATACATTAATACTTTAATATCCCAAGAAGAAATTTACATAAAACCGAACAATTAACAAATAATACAAGGTGAAGTATAAGAGGGCTGCA
>JAFVLL020008028.1:55790-80202 GCA_021397915.2 Tor tambroides | reverse complement strand
GTTTTAAGTTCACTTAAATTAGAAGTTAAGTCTAATAAATGTTAAAATTTATAGATCTAAATTATACTGTAATGCTGACTGGCTACAGTCAATGGGTGAATATTCAGGGGAAAATGTTTTTTATAGAGACATCAGTAGTACTGATATCAGTGATGCTGGCCTTCAATCATAAAAAACATGCCATTAAAGAAATATTAAAAATATACTGTCTTTATGTTGTTTGTACATTTGAAGATTGAATGCGAAATTATTGCAATATAAAAGTATATTTAAAAACTTTACTGTTAGGTGGAATTAATCGCAATTAATCGCGATTAATTTTAGAAAAATGTAAGATTAATTAATTTTTTTTAATCGATTGACAGCACTTATATATATATATATATATATAAAAAAATCCTTCCCCAAATGCATTTGTAAAAAGTATAGTATTTTACAAATGAATTTGTAGTGCACTAAGTTTGTGCTTGATGAAAGCATGAAATAACTACATTTAGAATGTATTTTTAGTTAGTATAGACATGTCAATCTATTTTTAGTAGAATTACCATGAAATAAATATATTTGTATTTATTTTTCACTAAGGTTGCAGAGAACATGTGATAGAGCTATGTTTTGTTTGCGGCTAAGAAATGACTAAAGAGTGAATTAAGTGCCATGATTATTCTGTCTATGCCACCAAGTACTGAAATGGACCAATTATCTGAATGAATAAGCACTTATTATTGTTGACAAAGATTTAATCATGCTAACTGATTTGCATACCGGGTCTTTCAAAGTTAGTGTGATTTAAATAAGGCATACTAATTACACAATATTGAAGATATTGATCCATGGTCAGTAAATATGTAAATGTGTGTATGTACCTGCAGTTCCGGTGTAATCAGCGATGGTGAGGGGGTAACCGTCATCCTCAGGGTCAACAGAGAACAGTCCAACTCCAAACACACCATACTGTGCAAAAGCTGTGCTGTTCTCGAAATCTTCAAGATCTATGCGCAGTTCGTAGTTTCCTTGGATAGAGAGGGCATGGATTTGTTTCAATCCTGATGAGAGAAACAGAGAAAGACAATTAATTTCAAGGTTATTTTTAGTCATAGGAAGTATAATTGGATTATGAGTGTAAAGTATGAATTAGGGCTGTGAATATTTTAATATTTTAACCCAAATAAATGTAGAGTCAATATAATTTTTTTTTTAATTTTTTTTTTTTAGATATTTGTTTAATAGCACTTTTTTAAAGTATTTTATATATTATTAGGTCTATACTGCCAATACAAATACCTTTGTTAAATGGATTTTTTTTTTTTTTTTAAGATTACTTCCTTCACTCACGCAGAGTCGAGTGCATATCAAAATTTTAATTTCTACAGGTCAAGATTTTTCACAATTTTCAATTTTCTTAAAAATCTACTTTTTGGAACTTGTCCTAGACGGTTTGTCCAAAATTCATTTAATTCAGTTCATCTTTATAGCATTCTGGTAAAAAGTTATCAAAAGTTTTTTGATATACCAAACCGTTTTCGTAAAGTGTCCTCTCTACAAACGGTAGCAATATAAGTATTGATTCATCTATCCACACTTACACCTGTGTAGCTTAATCTTGGAGATGAATTTTCGTCAACCAAGTAGCCAAACTCAGAATGCAACAGGCAAATAGCATGAGCATAAAACTCCACAGGAAATGGTGAAAAAAAAAAAAATCTATAATCATAGCCTTCGTGAGCAGAAAAACTGAGTCTGCATTAATTATGTTAATTATTTGTAATGTGTTAAACAGCCAATATGAATCGCAAAAATAAACACATTATTTTTCTCTAGTATGCATGTGTGGTTCCTTTGCACTTTCTGTGGCTTGCATATAAAATAATGCAATAAAACACTGAAATGCTCAAACATCTATTATTATGCAGAGCAAATGCACACTTAAAAAATTCATACATGGCTACTATGCATTAAAGCTGCATGGAAAAAAAACAGGTCTTAGGGGAGATTCACACTTTTCATATTTTGTTGTTTTTGTTCACATTTCCAGCACCAGACCCATAAACACCAAATAGAAAAAACCTTGCAGCACAGTCCTTAGATATATACACTGAGTTGAATCATCAAAATTAATTTGATGTATAGGGTGCAGTGTAACTACAAACATATGAGTATCCGCACAAGGAAATTAATAAAGAAAAGCAGAATGAATGAAAAATGAGGAGGGAAACAGCAACTTTCCATGAGTGCATACAAAACTGAGTCTCTTTTTGCTTCATTCAAAAAATAAATAAAATACTTTATTTTTGAAAAGAGGGAAAGAAACCTGCTACTTTCACATGTAATTTACATAACTTTTATTCAGGCTTAATTAAAACCCTTGAGATTTTCCCTGAGGCTCGTTTGGAATAATTAAACATTGGGAGTATTTTACGCCCTTCTTGCTTTTCTACCAAAGAAGGGGCCAAACAGGCAAGTCTGTGCGCATAAAACTAAGGTGTGCCAGAATTTTCAATTAAACATTATTGTGAAGACATTTTACTAAGCTGCATTTTGTCTTGAATTATCATACTGATTGCTCAATTAACAAGAGAGAGTGAATGTGAGTCAAGGTGTGCTGCTCGATGGCTTTTTCAGGTGAATGTTTCTTCTTTGATTATTACAAACTAAAGCATTATTTATGATGATTTATGATTTTTGGGACATTCAAGACATCCTTTATCATGTGCATAAGTATCTTGAGTCAATTTTGTTGTTTTTTTTCCAGAGAAAATAATGGGTGGTCTCAACCGTAACTTTGAAAAGCCCCGGGGAAACCAAGGCAGAACACCGTATAACACCAGTAACGGCTCTTTCGCTTTGTTTGGAACGCTCAAATTGAGTTACGGTGTTCTTCATATAACAAAGCACTGTAAAGACTAGATACCTTGGCAGCAATATGTAATCGTGATTAACATTTAACGATTTTTTTTTCTTTTGCAGATTATTCACCAGGCTGTCTCTTCTAGTTCGACGTGTGTAGACTTGAATGCTGTAGCATGTAGCATGATCAACTATAAAATCAGTAGCGTACTAACAGTTCGCAATTAAATCCATATCCTACCTTTTCTTGTAACCCGATAAAATCAATCCATGGAGATGAACGTCGTTGGAGATGTTTAATCCACAAACATTCTGAGCATTATTCCTGCTTGCTGGCATTCACATCAATCCACAATTCGTTCTTTTAGGTTAGGCTATTTCATTCAAGTCAATATAAAAGCAATTATGTTATGTCTAGCATTCTTTTACGTTACTGAGCATAGCAAATAAATTGATTGCAAAATGGTCACATGTTTTACTTTTAGTCTGCTACGGTCAAAAAAAAAAAATAATACAGTCACATTACTATATGCAATGGCTAATATGAGATTTGGCTGGACAAATAAAAAAACTTTAAAGTCATTTTTCTCAGTTGCACACTCTAGCGAGTTAAGGTCTTTTGCCTTTGTAAGGCAGTATATATATATATATATATATATATATATATATATATATATATCTTTTTTTTTTTTTAAATTTTTATTTTTTTTCCACATCAGAACAGGGAATCATTCCTTGATCAAAGATGAAAAGCATAATGACAGTTTTATATATGATATGTTTTATTGAAGTTACAAAAGTGAATTAGTCAAGACCAGTGAGAGATTTTCTCTCTTTTGTAGTCTGATTAACATGAATGACCGACAGCAGGAATATTAGACTGCTGTCACTTGAAGAGCTGCCCAGAACCAATATACTGTTACACATGTGCTTTCTTTCTCAGCTATTTGCTTTCACTTAAGACCTAAATTACTGTTTATGGGGACACTTGCAAAGACAGGCATTTTGACACATACAAGTGTGTGTATGTAACCATTCAAAGCCTAAAGCGGCAAAAATAACTCCGTTCAATACTCCCGCACACAATGAGATTTCTAATGAGTCTTTCACTGCTGAATGCATTTCAACAGCTTAAAATCACTTGTTTTTAAACTGCTATGCTTATAAACGTGAAGTTTTCATGACCACGTAGCACAGCAACGTCATGTGCGCATGTAACCGCGATAGAAACGATAGTCCAAAATCTCAACCGGTTGACAAATTTCTATAGGTTAATCGTGTCTACCGGTATATCGCCCACACAACAATTAAATTAGACTTACCCTAATTCAAACTCTAACCTTAAAACACGTTTTTGCATTTTATGAATCTAAAAAAAAAAAAAACTTTTTTATTCAACTGACGGCTTCCTCAACCTCCCTAAAAGGAGATTTTGCCAGATTTATCTGACCTCTGGGGACACAGTAGTCCCCAACTCACAGCTAAGCCAACCCCCACGCACACATATTTAGAAAGGGAGAGATAAAGTGCACATGATATATCGTATATATATATTCTCACTCTTCTACAGCACACATTCTGTGCCTTCTGCCAGATGCCCTGCTATTGTGATATGGGCAGTCAACACCCATGAAGCCTGGGCAGTTCCTATTTGTCAGTAAACATAAATAGACACTGATATATTGAGGCAGAAAGCGGATTGTGTGTTAAGCACAAATTTAAGAGAGCAGCACAATAAAAAGCGGTAACACTTTAGAATACTGTTCCATCATTAATGAATAACTACCCAAGAACACATGAGTAACGCAATATTAGCACTCTAGTAACTATTAGTAACTAACAAGAAACTCTGATTAATGAATTAGTAAGTAATAGTGCTTAGTCAAATGTGGTAGTTCACTATTAGCTAATCAGTAACTATTATTTTTTCATACCTCCCTAAGAACTACTAAGAACTACTGCATACAGGTTCATAATTAATATGAGTAATACATAATGTATAATTAATTCTAAAGTAAAGGTCATGGTAACCCACTAGTAATGACTCAAGTATTACCAAATTCTTCAGAAGGAATTATTAATTATTTGGATCAGTATTCTAAAGTGAGGATCATGATAACTCCCTAGTAACGACTGAAATCATTGTAAGCTTTTGAGAGTGTTGTAAAGCATTGGATAGTAATTATTCAGGTGTTACTACATCCTTCTAAAGGAATTACTCATTTTTTGGATCAGTATTCTAAAGTGAAGATCATGATAACTCCCTAGTAATTACTGAAGTCATTGTAAACTTTTAAGGTTTTTGTAAGGTTTTGGTTAGTAATTCATTTAGCTACATTTGGTAACACTTAAATCATTACTAGTGGGTTACCGTGATCTTCACTTTAGAATACTGATCCAAATAATTAGTAGTTTCTTCAGAAGGATGTAGTAACACTTGAGTCATTACTATCCAAAACCTTACATATATCTCAAAAGCTTAAAATGACGTCAGTCAATATTAGGGAGTTATGATGCTTTTCACTTTAGAATACTGATCCAAGTAATTAGTAGTTCCTTTAGAAGGATTTGATAATTCTTGAATCATTACTAGTGGGTTACCATGATCTTCATTTTAGAATTAATTATACATTATGCATAATTCACATTAATTATGAATCTGTATACAGTAGTTCTTAGTAGTTCTCCAGTATATATTAAAAAAATAGTAGTTATTGATTAGCTAACAGTGAACTACCAGTTTCAACTGAGTGCTATTACTTACTAAATCAATAATCATAGTTTCTTGTTAGGTAATAGTAGTTACTACAATGTTAATAGTGCATTAGTGACTTGTTCCTGTGTAGTTATTCATTAACAAAGGATCAGTATTCTAAAGTGTTACCTAAAAAGCCTATGGGCATCGGCAGTCACACTGCACACCTGTGATAAATACCACTCTAAAAATGACATATTCCTGCAATTATGCAGGGAAAAATTGGGTCAGAACAATCCATAAAATTTCAAAGCTCCTCTAGGTTTCTATACACACACAAACCCACTCTCGACGAATACAGATATCATTCTAAAACAGGAAACATAAAACATTTATTGTAGATGTGCATAATAAACACGTTAAATTGTTAGCCCTCTAAATAATAGTGCTATATTCCATCTTTTGCCAGCTAGATGGACAAAAGACAACATCTTGATTCTGATTAATGTGTTAATGTCTTCTATTTGCAGATAATTTGAGTGATACAATTGTCTGGCTCATTAACAATTCATACAGACTGTGCACAGCTATACTTCTCTTTTTGCCACGGTAAAAGGTTCAAATATTAATGATTTATTTGCTTAGATTTGAAAAGTATGTTGCGAGGGAAACGCATTGAGCGGTTATAAATATCCCTCAAGCCATTTTTCCACATTCACATGGTTTTACTCCAGGAAATAGACACAGCACTTGAATCATTACACTCTATCTTTTTCTCTTTCTGTCCTCTTTCAGTGACATTTCTGCAAGTTAAAATATTCATAATGCTTTTTCTCTCTATGTGCGCAAAAGAAAAAGAAAGAAAGAAGAGGGGAAGGGGAAAGAGAACTCACAGGAAGCAATGTGAAATGTGTGTTTGGTGAAGAAGAATGAACAGGAGGCATGAATAGTATGATGGAGAGATGGAGGGCAGCGGAGAGGGCAGAAAGTGGAGGGGTGTCTTTGAACACCTGTCTATTCTCTCTCTCTCTCTCTCCCATCAAGACGAGAGAAGAACGGAAAGGATCTCCCACAGACTTCAAAGGGAGAAGCTCAGGGGGGAAAAAAACGCAATTTGTGCGAGCACACACACACACACACACACACACACACACACACACACACACACACGCACACGCACGCACACACACGCGCACACACACGACTGAAGAGGACACACACAAAAAACACCAACGTGCTGAAAAGATTCAAAGGTTTGTGATAAAAAAAATCCACGTGGAAACTCACAAATCTACAAAAATATCATTCTCTTTTCCTAGTGACCGCTGTAAAGAACTTTTGGAAATACAAGCTAAATATTAACCCATTGTTATGTTTCTGACGACTCTTCGGCTTTTAACCTGATTTCCAAAAGCAGATTAATGCAATATTCTGGTTTGTAGAATAAAGAATAAAAATTTTAGAATAAAATAAAATGGTGGCAAATGCCTCTATTAATTTTGGGTAATTTAAAACTTTAATGAGAATAATTACTATAACTGAACATTAATTTATAATCGTAGCATTTTTAAAAAAATAATGTCAACATAAGTTAACACGCAACAATTTTTCATGCTCCATAGCTATTGAAATATTTTCCTATTTTTTTTTTATACTCTCTCTCTCTCTCTCTCTCTATATATATACCTCAATCAGTAATGTAGCTTCTGATGTATCCTGAAGAACAAAACTAGATGAACACATTTGGATGGATGCCCTGAGCTACAACAGAGACCTCTGGATCAGTGTGGATGAGGTTTCATCACCTATTTTCACTGTGTTCTAGAATCTAGTTACAGAAGGAAAACCTAAGTTTGAAGAACAGCTCAAAAAAACTGACACCTGAGGGGGAAAAGCAGCTATATAGTCTCTAACTCGCTTCCTGACACATAGTACGTGTCACACGTGTGTAGATGTTCAAAAGCAGAGAGCAGAGCCAGAGAAATGACTCACCAGCAGAGGTTTATGCAAAACCAGAGTATCTAGCCAGAGTCAGAAACGAGTTTCATTTGAGACATAATCTGTCTTTCCAAACATTGCCAATGTACCTCTAGTAGTCATTATTCAAAACAACCGAGGGAATTATCCTTTTTTCTGACTAGCAATGGAAATCCCTCGAACTAAATAAGATGTACTCTTACATGACATGTTTCTTTTTCTTGAAAATGTGGTTTCAAGCTGCCATGATGAAAACCTGAAGAGCAAGTTAAAGGAGTACTACAGAGGACAGATAAAAAATATTATAGTTTACAGTTTTATGAGTTAGCATGATGGCTGTTTCTTAGTGGATGCTCTCCAGCCATATCAACAGATGAGCAAACAAAAAGCAGCACTTTTACACATAATATGCACATAAGTCATTGATAAAATGAATGGTTTAATTTTCCTCCATATAAATGCATTTTGAAAGAGTTTTGAATACATTCCTGGTGACAAAAACACACAGCCTTAAAGGGATAGTTCACAAAAAAATGTCATAATTTACTCCCCCTCATGTCGATCCAAACACGTATGACTTTCTTTCTTCTGTGGAACATAAAATAAGATACTTTGGGGAAAAATGTTGGTAACCAAATGTTTGGAATAAATGAATGAATGAAGGAATGAATAAATAATAAGAAAACACATTGACATTTCTCAAAATATCTTCTTTTGTGTTCCACAGAAGAGAGGAGGTCATACAGGTTTGGAACGAAATGAAATTAAGTACATTTTTGAGTGAAGCTGGTCTAAGATGGTCTCCCATTGTGGAAAAGCTGGTCTTTAGTTAGTCTGACAAGTGCCCAAAACAGCTCTAAAACAAGGCAAAAAAAAACAAAAAAAAAACATCTGTAAACCAGCTTATGCCGGTTTCACATGTATTTTTTTCATCATTGATATTGTTTAAATAACATTCAGACTAATTTAATAATGTTTTCAGCTACCGATAGATTGTAGAACTCTAAGCTCTATTTAACATATTTTAGCATATTTAAATCTTTTCTCCAGAACTGTGCTGATTTTCTTCCACAATCAATGCTGAAAACATGACAAAAATCTGCTGATTTCCACCGAGAGTGATCCAAGAGCAAAACAAGATGATTAACAGAGATGATTAGTACACTAATGGAGGCTATTAAGGAGAGAAAGAGAGAGAGAGAGAGAGAGCGGCAGAATGAGAAGAGGTTGGGGATTTGAAGGGGAAAAAGTGTTTAAAATGGACAGAGATGATGTACAAGTAACTACAAATGCAATGTCATCTGTGCGTCCACAGAGCTTGGGTTGAGTGGATTAAGAGTGGATTCTTTTCATAACTCTGAGGTCTCAATGAGGTACAGTACTTACAAACACAACACATGTATGCTTGGGCTCACTTTCACCTCTGTGACACTGGATTGACACTAATGCACTCACTCACTTAAGACATCTATCATCTCAACCTCCTCCCTCTCTTCCCTTCATTCTCTTCTTACTTTTTATGCGTATCATATTTCTTAGCAATATTAAAACCCAATGACACCCATAGTCAGCATGAATTGGTGCATTATGGGAAGTGCACTCGTTGGCGTGCTCAGGTTTGTGTGTCTGTGTGAGAAAGAATTATGGAGGGGGCACTTGTGACTCCACACAGAAAATGGATGCTCTTTGTTAGGGAGCCATAATTCATAGTGCTATAATTGATTGGGGAGTGTGAGGATTTACAACCAGAAAGAAGGAAAGAAATAAAAGAGAAACTGCTGATAGAGACAGAAAGAGAACACAGTGTGAAATAGAAAAAAGGAAGCGAACGTGTCTAAATAGGACATGATAATGATCTCTCATCTCCTCTGTCATATCTTTCATGTGAAGTGCGAATGAGCTCCCCAGTGACAACGGAGTCACTTTAACACTGTTTTTTTTTCTATCTGATTAAATCAGATTTGGATTGAATAAGACAATGTCCCTAGATAATGTTATCAATGACAGAGCTCGCCTTAACTGTGCACAAACCAAGCTGATTCTTGCAACCAAGAAGGATCTATTTGTCAGCACCAGGACATGGTGGGTAGAGCACATATTCCCCACATATAAAAGCATTTGTGTTTGTAGGGACGCAAGTCTGAATTAGGCCTGTTTCATAGCCAATGTCGGACCCTCTCTCCGTTTGTCTTCACAATTCTGTATATATAATATTAATGGTTCAAGTGGTTTTTGAGTTACAGACTGGATCATTTTCATATCAGCAGGAGAAAAAAAAAATCATATTAATGTGACTTTGCTTTCCATTTATTACCTAAAGCACACTTTAAGTACTTCTTCAATACCACAGCAAAAACTACTATCCTAACTAAGAAAGTTCAAACACGATTAAAGGCAAAAAAAGAACAAATACACAAATTACAAGCAGAGATAAATACAATATAACAAAGTTACAAAATATAGAAATGTAATAATTAAGTGTAAAATAACAATGCATAGTGCTCACTGTATAAATGAAATGTAGATTAATCTTTGTTAAAGCCAAGTTTTGTTGTTTGATTAACATTAATGGTAAAGACAGCAGCAGGTATTTATAGACTGCTGTCCCTTTAAGACCTGATGCATGGATCTGATATAATAAAATACATCAGATTTCTTTCTCAACTGTTTTTGTTCACCTAAGACCTAACCAAATGATTGTTGAGATGGATATTCTGACATAATTTTATGTGTATATGTTATATGTGTACCTGTTTTTCCATTTTATGGACCCAGTGAGTCATAGAAAGAGCATAGAAAAAAAGAAGGTGCACACTGAGGAAGTAATTACTGGTGTAATGTACACATGCACAGAGTTTCGCATATACATTCAAACTATGTCTGCCAGTTAATACGTACAGTTAAATGGCCAGTAGGAAGGTCATATGTTGAAAAATCCCTTTGATGTGGGAGATCAAGGCAAGATCTTCTCACGGTTAAAGATGTACATTCTATAAATCAAGAAATATTCTCCTCTTAATGTTTTTTCTCAACCAGAATTCAGGTGTGATCTGTCAGTTATTACAGAAATGTGTGTGTTTGTGTGTGTGCGTGTGTTTAACAGCATAAATAAACCAATAAATAAATACACACCCCATTTTCAGGAGACTGTATTTTAAAGGTAATTTTGTAAAATCCATATAAGATTTACAGATCTTTATTGGATTAAAAAATATTTCACACGCACCTGTTGAACAGTCCTTAAGACACTTATGGTTTACAGGTGGTAGGCGATTAAATTCACAGTTAAAATAACTTAAGACATTAAAAAGATGTTTTTTACTGACTCTGAAAAACACCAGAAAATAGATGCCTAGGCATCCTGCTCACCTGTGTGTACAGTGCATGCCATAGTCCTGCTAGAAGCAGTCATGAGGACTGCAGATGTGGCCAGAGCAATAAAGTGCAATGTCTGGAATATAAGAGGCCTAAGACAGTGCTACCGCGAGACAGGAATGACAGCTGATTGTCATCGCAGTGTTAAACCATGTATACCTGTGTGTCCCCCAGATGTGTCCGGGAAGTTGCAAGTGACTTGGTGGGAGAGGGAAGTAACATCTCACAGCAAGAACTGTCAAATCCGGTTCAGTCTATGAGGATGACATGCATTGTAGTATGTACATAAAGCAGCTGGTGGACAACATTTGATATTGACCCAAGAGAGAGTTTAAACAGCTGATAAAAACATCACAATTATTCACACACTTGTTTCTTACAAACACACAGCTTTTCACTTCACAGTTGTGTTAAAAACCAAAAGTGTTGATTGATTGGACTGGAGACTGGAGTAGATTATTGTGATGTTTTTTTTTTTTTATCAGTTGTTTGGACTCTCAATCCAGATGGCACCTGAGCAAGTGATGTAATGCTAAATTTCTCCAAATCTATTCTGCTGAGGAAACAATCTCATATACAACTTGGAGTGAGTTTTCATTTTTGGGTGAACTGTTCCTTTAAAGCAGGGCAGGAGTCTAAAAGTCAGATGGTTTATAAAAGCTCTTTGGACTGGGCCAGTGATGGCAAACTGTGGTAATCTTTACTAAACTGCTGGAGCTCCAGCAGCTTTGTGTTGCAGTGTGTAGGTGGTTCACAGTGTGTGTGAGTGAGAGGGAGTTTCAAAACTTCAGTTCAGGAGAAATCAGGAATCTAATATTGTCTAAACTACACAATATTATAGCAGTCTGAATCAGGGAATTTACACATTTAAATGATTTAAACCATTCCAGCGCAAGAAGAGGCGAAAGAGAACAAAGAAAAACTCATATTTTTCTTTGATTTGACATGACCACTTTCATGGCATCTTTTTCTCCCACATTTCTATTGACCATATCAGATGAACTACAAAAATGAAAGAGAACCGAATGACTTCACAATCCTTGCCGCCTGTCCTTTGTTGAGTACGATGCTGCCTGGCTTTGTGCTTATCGCTTGAAGATCTTTAATGTGCAGGTTTAAAAAGTTTGTGACTTTTAAAGTAAATATAATTAATGATGGTCTGATAACATAATGCAGGTACATGAAAGGAGGTCTATGACTCCTGCTTCTTATCAAACAGTGCATAAAATCAGTGCAATGGAGGTACTGCTAAGAAACAGGCGGTTGACATTTAACTCAGTAAATCAATATAAGTCAGCTTCTAAAATATTGGTAGACCTGTACTTTTGAGCTCAAGCAGTTTTCTACTTTGGCACAGATTGCAGCTCCTAGACTGAAACGGAAGGGGAAGCTCTATTTTTCAAAATTCAACCACTGTATATCATAAAATTAGCCCTATTTCACCCAACAAGAGCAGCCTCTGCCATCACCATAACTCCCATGAGCCTTCAGTGGATGTAATGACACGGAGGGTCAAGGATAAGGAATAAAAATTGAGTCATGAGGGAATTTGACTGGTTAAAAGAGACATGATGTAAGCTTTATCTAAATCTCAAGGGTAAACAATGTCAACGAGTGCGAGAAGCTTTACACGACCACTATGGACACTATTATATGGCTTGCTACTCTTGTCCCTCTCTCGGCCTGTGGGGAATAAGCAGAACAGGACACTATAGAAACTGCAATGACTGCCATCTGCAATGCAGCTAACAAAGATTTTGCGCCGAGAAACGGTCTGTAAGTTCACACTTGACTAAACCAAACTGTATGCCTCTTTGATGATAATCTACTTAACACAATGAGAATCTATTTCCATGTATAAGTATGCCCTGGAGCGCAAGTTCCTCACTTGGCCACACCAGTAGAGGAGCGGTGGCAGCATTAGAAACAACTGTATCTTCATCCACATTCCCATGGGCCTGACTGATGCCACATCCATCTGTCATCCTGCATCCGTTGCGCCAATTTATGACCTCACACACTGTGTGTGTGAGAGAGAGAGAGTTACGTCCTTTAAATTCCCTGTACATCCTCTCTCTCTCTCCGTATCTTTGCAAAGAACAACCAGCCAGTCGCCACTGCTCATCTCATTAAGCGAACAGAGGAACAAAAACACTCACGCAGACCAACACACACAACAATGATTCTAGTTTAAACCTCTCTGCAGGTTAAGAGCTTGATTATAGCGCTTTGGCTGTCAAAAGCCATTTTGGCTCGCAAAAATTGTAAACACGGCAATTTGGGCTTTCTTGTTGATTTGATTCCCACTTGCTACATGGAGTGGAAGAAAAGCAGAGGGAACGAGTTGCTGCTGCACATCCACTGATCATGTGGAGATGAATGTTTAGCGCTCTAGTTCAGTGCTTTTCGGTTTCTAGGTTGGACCAACAAATAAATGCATTTAAGGGATGATGCACAATCAGCTGTTTTAGCAAAATGAACCCTGACAGATCTGTGATGTGCACTGTTGACTGTATGACTCTCTGCAGGTCTAAAAGGTCTGCAGGATGCACCATTCAGAAATTACTTTGAAATGAGTTAGTAAACAGAATAAATAATTGCAATATGCAAAAAAAGTCAAAATAAAATAATTTAAAATTCAAAGAAATTCCTATAACTGGATTTTTAAAAAATATAAAATCAAAGTCTGTCAAGACAAGAATGTAGACAGATGTGTAGAACACCTAAGAAAGGGTGTAATTGTCTGGGTGTCTCTGACTGAGAGGGTGCGCAGGTGTTGGCAGCTTTTTACACTGATAATTTTAAAAATCACAGTTTATGCTCACAGGCTTCCTCTATGTCACAAACACAAACACACAACTTACCAAGCCAGTACTCTCCAGTGATTTTGCCAAATCCTTCCCTGTAGGAGTCCCACTCCCTGAAGAAGTTCACAGACCCATCTTCCCTCCTCTGGATTACCTGGCAAAAAGCAGGAACAGAATATTGATTAACCACAAATTTGTGTCAAAACCTCGTTAGTGGGTTGCATGATAGTAGATATGAAGTTTTTTTTGTTGTTGTTGTTAAATGAATTAACGTCTGAAAACAGGTCAATGTTCTGTTGTGTTCTGCTGTATAGCTTGATTCACAGAGTAATTGTCTCTCATGGGGACGTAAGAGATTTTCAGCATTTACAGGGTTTAGTCTGAGATTTTATTGCCATCCGAATTCAGAATGTCTGTTTTTTTGACAAACACCAAGGTCATGTGGAAATGTAACTGACGTCCGAATCCACATCTCTGAGTTTACAAGAAGACATCGATTCAAAATTCAGTGTTTAAATGCTTTTTGACCACTGATGAACACGGTAGGGTAACTGTTGCACTTCACTGTAATTTGAATGCATACTTATTACTGAAAAAAAACCACTGAAATACTGGAAAGTATTTACAAGAACAATATTTCAGAACTGCTCCACCACAGCGAGTGGAAGCTGTTAAGAACAAAAAAGAATGAGAAGAAAAGCACATAAACATTTGAAATGAGTCATTATTACGGCAGCTACAGGTATGCAATACAATTTTAAAATATGTATTATATAGGCCTACAATAACATAAAAATAAAAACCAAGCAGCTTTATGTTTGCCTTATGTAAACAAGAAGTTGCATTAACTTACTTCCGGTATTCTCCACATTTTTATGACATTCATCATTTTGGAGAGATAAAATGCAAGACAGAAAACCATTTCAACTATAGTGCATCTATTTTCCTATATTTTTAAACAGGACATTTAAATAATCAAATAATAAATCTGATATTACTAAATATGAATCTATTCTTATTGTTCCAAGCATATGACATTAATTTACAGCAGACAATCATGCAATTGGCCACAAGAGCAGTGCATTCTCGGGTTCGAAGGATCCATGAGTTTTATCACTGAGGTGCCATGCAATTTATTTTTACATATGTCCACATGAGAAACAATTACCGTCCGAATAGGGCCTATGATGTATGTGTGTGAGCTCATGTGCTTTTGAATAAAGTAGGGTGAATGTATGTATGATTTTAGGGCTTTTCCTCAGAGTAACTCTCTCAGCAGAGACTGATATGAGACCTGAATAGATATAATGATGGAAGAGCTCAGAATTGTGATCTTAAGGATAAAATCATTTAATGGAGTAGGATTTCTTGAAGTATGATATCTTTAGCTACTGACTCAAAAGAGTAGAACTTACAGAGCTCATAATCTATTTGCGTATAGACACAGTCATGTACAGAGCCATGCAAAAATTTGAGTTCACTTCTATTTTGCATTTTTTTAAAAAAATAAAAAAATTAAACTATATAACCAGTTTGTGTCACTTTGAAGAAAAAGTGAATTTAAATAAAGAACAGGAATGTCAGAATGTCTCAGTAAATGGCCTGTCTCCCTTTTGCCTTAAATGACAGCAGCACTTGAATTGCATGAACTCACAAATTTGTGTAAAAATCATGAAGTAAACTAAACACAGCAACTTGAAATGTTGGATCGACATCTTATATGTGACTCTGGACCACAAAACCAGCCATTAAGTGTCAATTTTTCGAAATTGAGATTTATACATCACCTGAAAGCTGAATAAATAATCTTTCCATTGATGTATGGTTTGTTAGAATAGGACAATATTTGGCTGAGATACAACTATTTGAAAATCTGGAATCTGAGGGTGCAAAAAATCTAAATATTGAGAAAATCGCCTTTAAAGTTGTCCAAATGAAGTTCTTAGCAATGGATATTACTAATCAAAAATTAAGTTTTAATATATTTACGGTAGGAAATTTACAAAATATCTTCATGGAACATGATCTTTACTTAATATCCTAATGATTTTTGGCATAAAAGAAAAATGGATAATTTTGACCCATACTATGTATTTTTGGCTATTGCTATAACTATACCCCAGTGACTTAAGACTTAAGGTTTTGTGGTCCAGGGTCACATATTGGAACAAAGCAATCCACTAAACAATCCTAGTTTAAAACTCTATCCCCTAACAAACCCCTAAAATCATTAACACAAACCCAAAAATCTGAATCGTTGGTTTAAAGGTTGTTGAAGGATAAAAACATGTTTACCGTGAAGTTCTTTTTGCCAGTATACAACAAGCAAAGAAGGAGGACAGTTGAATTAGAGTTCAACTTTAAGCAAGAAGGACATTAAAGACAATGCGTCTTAAGAAAGAGCAATAGAGGACGTGCACAGAATAAAAGAGTTCAAATGTGCCAGCCCATAATGAGTCTGTCAAAATCGCTGACACTGGCTTTGATTGTGGCTGTGTGAGATTTTATGTGTGTTTTTTTATGGCACAGAAGGGCATTCAGTGCAATATGGTAATCAGAAACAACACTCAGGGGTCTGTGTTTGTTCTTCTGCGTTATCTTTAATCCCTCTGGGTAAATGGCATGTTTGCAAAACTGATAATTACTTTAATTTGATTGATGTATGAAGTTTGAAGCCTTTTACCAACTAATTTGCAGTGTACTCTGCATTAATTACTCTGTAAAAGTCTAGAAAACAGATTCTGTGGAGTGATGTCAAATATGGATGCAAATGGCAACCACATCACTGAATATCTGTTTATGGAAAACACATTGCGTCTAACGCATTTCATTTCTCCTATCAGTAAAATGTATGATCAGTTGAATTCATAAGCAGGTGGACTTTGTTTTCTGTTGAAATTTGGAAGAGAAGTGAGACGGGGAGGGAAAGGGGTTGATCCAGTACAGGATGACAGCTGTCAGTCATCTTAAAAGTTTCGCTCTCTCCTGCATCACTCCCGCCCTGTAGCTGCCCTAGAGGCTCCTGGGAGATCAACCCTGCCTGCACAGAACTGAGGCCGAAACCACTGTCAAGGTTGAAATTACACATGCGTCCACACACACACACAATCATGCCTGGGTGTTATCTTGCCTTTTTTCCACAGATTTAAGGCAGGCAAGTAGTGAAGGTCAAAGGGGCATTGACCATCACTGTCTAACAACAGTGTCAGCAGAGGCAGAGAATCAGACAGAGAGAGAGAGAGAGAGAGAGAGAGAGAGAGGGAGTAATAAAGGTGAAATCAGAATCAGTCGACCCCTTTCTCACTGTCCCTGTCACCTAACAGCTTTCAGGAATGAAGCAATATCTCTCCAAAAAATGCAGGTAAAAGAACAACAGCTTTTATGTGTAATGCAAAACCTTTACCTAAAATGTTCCTGGGTTAGTTTCCCTTATTTTTAAAGGGATAGATTAAAAAAAAACTGTGGAACTAAAAAAATATATATTTAAAAAAAAAATGTTTCAGTTGTTTTTGTCTATACAGAGAAATCAAAAGAAATCAAATCTTTCAAGCTCCAAAAAAAGATAAAGTTAAAATTAATTCCAAAAGGCTTGAGTGGTATACTGGTATAAAATCTTCTACAGCGACACTATCACTTTGAATATGAACAAGTCTAACTGTAATTCACCCTCAATTTAAAATTAAACAATGACCAATGCACAGATACATAAACTTTATCAAATTTGGCTACATAAACCTCAAATGTCACCATGCTTAATCATGTGAAGTGAGAAAAGATGTTTGCCATTACTTTGAGGTTTGTGTTGCCATATTTGATGTAAATTTCATTCTGTTCATCATGAAGAATGCACAAGTTGTGTCATATAAATTACTTTTTATCCATTTTTGGAGCTTGAAAGATTTGTATTAACAGTAATATGCACAAAACAGCTGAAAATTATTTAAAATTATGTTATTAGAGATGAGAGGATTCTGTAAATGTAGGAGCATAAATATGAATATGAATGTACTTTCGCACACAGCTATTAATAATAATTCACTCTAGAAAATGTTAGTTTGTAGTCTCTATCTATTATTCAGGTGGGAGAAAAAGTCACAGGAAGGCTCAGTGAGCTGTTTCATGTCATTCACACAATTAAAAGACTTGATGTCACCTCATATAATATTAGCCTCTTGACACCCTGGTGTTTACAGTAATTGATCCGAAACTCTTACAGTGCAGTGATCTGTGAATCTCGCCCTGTGGTCTTTGTGTCATGACTGTGCCATTTCACCGCAAATGACAAAATGCACCCAAAATGTCAGTCGCTGCCGACCAGACTAATTAAAAATTCTCTTTTAATTAAAGTCTCCACCGAAGGATTATAGCAGCTGAGGGCATCGCTGTGGTAGCGTCTGCTCTGTGTGGTTCTTCAGTACAGAGCCTCTCTGAAATCAATATCATTTTCTTGCATATGATAAAAAAGCGAAAATGATTTGTCCTCGCTCATGGAGGGCTCTGTTGTGTTTGCTTACAGCAGGTCAGTTCCTCAGGTGCTACTTGACATTTGATGTGTCACTTGGGTTATGGTTTTTACATTCCTCAGAGAATAAAAATGAAAAAATTAAGCCTGCATTATTAAAGTTCTGAGTTTATTCCATTCATTAAATATTCAGAAGACCCAAGTCATGACTTCACGGTTAAAATTATAATTTGTGTAAGGTGAATTATTATTTAGTTTTCATTAATAGCTGTGACCAATAAAACTGAACTTTAGAGAATTTTCCTGGTCTTACATTTAGCCTAGAGATTCACCTGTCTTTAATAAAAAAATAACTGAAATATGGTCTCTGTTCTTATTGGGCTATCAGTAAGAGGGAGGAAAATGAAGTCACTTTTTTATCAGTTTGAACGATTCGTTCATCTTGAATTCCTCACACTTTCATCTGTCTATGTTACTTATCTTCACAGTTATTGTAGACCAGTCTCACTTGAATTGTGAGAATCCCACTTACATATTGCACTGACTTGTAAATACTTTGCATTCCTAATAAAACATGATTTCAAAACAAAATAACAAAATCAATAAAAAAAACATGATTTATAACTAAGACCTGAATTATTAGTAAGAGTTGAGTTCTCAAATTATTCCCTTGGTTTAAGTAAAAGTGTTCTTTTTTTTTCTTTTTTTTTTATTTCACACAGCTACAGAGTGGATAATGTTCAAAATTCTAAGCACTAGAACGTCTGGATTTGTGCAGCACAAAAAGAAGTCTGTTAGGATAAACTAGTAGATACATTGTTCAAATTTGATACAAATTATATATATGTGCACTTTCTAATGCCCAATTGTAAATAAATCATTCTCAATGTGATGAACTATAGGTTACCTATCTCTACTCTTCTAGAAGACGTGTGAATTTTAAAAATCAGCTTGAGATTAGTAGGTTACAAATCATTTAAAATGGCTAATAATAACATTATTCTGACATAATTTGTTTAGCAGATGCCACTTGATTTGATATTTAATTTAATGCAGTGACATTCAGACATTCAGTATATTTTGGAACACTCTAAGATAAATTTCTTCTTTTTTTTGAAAAATGTATTCATTTTAAAGTTAGCGAATCTTATCATAACGCCCTCTTGAAAATGTGTGTGTAGATTTTACCTCAAGTTCAAGAGCAAATGGCTAATCAAAAGACAGCACAAGACATTTTGATTTATTGATGTCTCTAACACTGGATTACAAACTGATTTCTACAGGCTTTGGCCTTCATCAGCCTACTGCCAGCAAGATTACAGATAAAACATATTCAGCACTGCTGCTTCTCCCCCTAGGAACTGGAGTCTTACAAAGCCTGACTGCAGAGTACTTAAACAAGTGACAAAGAACCCTTGGGTGGCAGCAGAGAAACATAAGACATCTCTATTGCCATTCACTTGCACAATAAGCAAGATGCATGCACTTGGGGGAGGTATAATAGTGCAGGCGGTGTTCCTCTCTCAGGTCTTGGATGGCTAGTGGTCATTAAGAGATCAATGTGTCTGTCAATCTGTCAATGAGACAGTCAATGCATGTGTCTCCACACACAGTGTGCATTTGACTGCCAGGATAGTGTCAGCTGAAGGAACTTAACAGACAGCTGCTTAAGCTCTCACTGCATTTGATTGGTTTAATCCTACACTGACTACAACAGAAGTGGCCGTGGAACTGACCTACATTGGCCCCAAAAAGTGTTTGGACACATGCTACACTTATTTTATTGCATTAGATAGAAATATCACACCAAGTAGCATTTGGGGGAAAAAAGGATGCTAAAAATATTTTCAGCAAACATTTGACAACCAGAAAATACTTTTTTAAATGTACGCTTGTGGCAAAAGTGTCATGCCCATCAAAACCGAAAATGCTCAGTGATCTGTCAAGTTCAAAGCACCACACATGAAATGAGAACAAGAAACAAGCAACGTAAAATAAAAAACAAATCAAAACAAGTAATAAAATAGATATCATGGCCACAAATGAAGAATTTGTTTCCGCAACGTATTAATTTGAGGCCACAATTTTTTTTCAAACTGTAGCTATGTTGTACTAATTCATTCCCTCGTCTTATTATAAAGACGTCAAATCATATACAACTCCACAAATTAGTACAACATGGCCATTATCAACCTAAAAAGAGAATCAAGCAGGAATTGTGTGCGCTCCAAACGAACAAAAAGTTCTCAGGTGCGTAAAACAAAAAGAAGAAAGGTTTTAGTCCAATAGGTAGCTGAATTTGTCCGCACACTGAAAAATTCAATCAGAAGAATGTCAACCAAAAATTTATTATTATATATTAATAATGTACTTTGAAAGTACACTTTCAATGCATTGTTACAAAGATCATTTTCAGCACACAGTTAAAAAATATTCATAAAATATATTTAAGTAAAATGCAAATAAATATACTTATAAAAAATTTACAGAAATTTAAATTCAAGCATATTTTTGTAAAATATATTTTTTAGAAAATATACTAAATTACAATTATTTTAAAGTGTGTTAAAAGTTGTATTGTGAAAATAGTCAAAAGTATGCTGCTAATATACTTTTTGTATATTTAAAAATAGTACATTTTTTGTTAGTATATTTGCAATGTACTATTAAAACAGGGAATATATTACAAATACAATAAAGTATACTTTTTTTCACTAGGGTATTAATAAGGATTGTATGGTCTTTCTGCAAGATATTTAAAGTGTACCTGAAGTATACTTGCAATAGTTCCACTTTAGCACAATCAAATATATTTCAGTATATCTTTAGTTGGACCTCAGCACTACTTCCACACAATTAAAGTGCATTAAGTACAAAATGATTTGTTCCAGTGTAGCAGAGTTTACCAGTTTAGAATACCAGCAGTACAACTGTAGGGTAATTTTTATTAAGCCATAAATATGTAAAATATATGTGTAGTATATTTAGCACAAAATAAATGCATTTCAAATACATTTTAGTAGCTATTTTTATTTTTCACTAGGGTCTCTCAATTCATAATGGCCTTTATTTCCATTCTCGGCTTTCGTTTACAGTAACTCTGAATAAATCTTTTGTCTAGTTAACTGCGTGTGTATGCGGATATGAGCCATAATTGCGGGCTTGATCTGCCAGTTTTGTTCCAGTACTATCATTTGTGATGTTCAGTACAAAAATGGGTCATCCTTTTTCACCGCTTTAAGCTTAAACAGCCCTCCAGAACACACACCGCCTTCCTATTACAGACTGCACATACACAGTCACTACACAAGGAGTTTTGGATGAATTCCACCCACTCAGAACCATTTTTTGGGCATATAGTAATTGACTGCATCTGTTCGCAAAGTCATGCACTGTCCAGATGACGTCGCTTACAGTCAAGTGTACCACCGCTACAACAAATTGAAACTGAAATGGAAGAATTTATAGACTGAGCCACTTTGAGCCTGTGCAGTGACCTACAGCTTTGCTGTAATATCGAAATGAGACCTCTCAATCCTCTCATTCTATACTATGCATTTCCTGCCCTCGTCCTTTTGTTGCCTCGTTTTCATTTCGGCAGGGAGCATGGCAGAAAAGAGAGAACACTTCTTTCTGCCAGACACCGTGAGCTCCTATAAATAGGAATGACACTTTTTTCCTCAGCATTAATGGTAAACAGAGAGAGAGAAAAGGAGAAGAGATGCAAGTAAAAATGGACCCATTTCTTTGGGTAAATCCAATCTGAGTTGGTTTTTTTAATGGGCAAGTCCAATTACATGGCCATACACACACACACACACACACACACACCTAAGGCTTTGACGAATGAAAGAATAGAAGTGTCAGCCAAGAAAGATGTTTCGCATCTTCTCTTTTGATTTGATCATGCATTACAGGCTCATTCTGTGTGGCTGTTTCATTCTCCCTCTGTTACCCTTTCTCTCATACACACATGCAAGCACACATCTATGCATTCATGCATGCATGCACAAAAACCACACAAGCTCACGCACATTATCACCTGTGGTGGCGATATTCTTTATTCCGTTCCTGACCCGCGCTCTGCCCCGAGATAATGTATTCCACTATTATTATTTTATCTGCTAAAAGGAGAGGACTAAAAATGAGCACTCTATAAATCATTTATGGGAGCAGATCTATTAGAGTGCTACGTGATCCGGCATTATCAAATGGTGCTTTTATCAAAAGTACCCACAACTCCTCTCTGAAATATTAAAAAAGCACTAAGACCTGAAATGTAAAAGTTTTAGATTGAAACTCAATTTGTGGACTCACTGGGTGGGGAGGGGGCAACTTGTTTTTCTTCTCTTTCTGGAAAAAAATGGTTTCCAATGTCTGACTGTTTCTTATTGCTCATTCATGTTTCATAGCTCGGTTGTACATTTCCAAATGTGTGTTTTTAAATAATTGCGCAGGGCGAAGGCTGTGGCACAGGTTTGTAGCTGTGTTTGGATAAAGTAAGCCTCTATTTTCGTGTAGGATTTATGTTATGCAATTAGTTTTGAGATGAAATGATGGGTTAGAATTCTAAACGCAGAGAAATTGAGACATATGGACATAGAAAATAAAGCATAACGGGAGGGAAATGTCAGACCATTGATTTATTGTATTATTTTAACTGGAAAGATTGTGCAGACTTGACCTTTTGGAAATGACCATCTTTAATGGTAGATAAGTGTGTATGTGTGGTGTAAGCTGTTAAATGAAGCATTTTGTCCTGTTTGGGAGTACACACATAAAAACACCCCTCCAAGAAATGGAATCAAGCATAACATTTTACAATAAAGTTTTGTATGTAAATATTAGGGAATGTATTAAGCACCATGAACAAACAATGAACAGTAGCCTATGTACTTTTTTACTTTTAATGTACAGAAAGTTTAAACGTTGTTAAATTTTTAAATATGGGACCCTGGACCACAATTTTTTTTACTGTTAATATACAGAATACAAATGTATTTGTATATGTAGAAATGACCATTAATGACCATTAACTAATGTTAATGTATACAACCTTAAGGTAAAGTGTTACTGAATCAGGTTACACCGGTACACTACCTCTCTCTCACACACACATTCTCTGTCTTGCTGTGAGATATCCGTGGTAATGATGGCCAATGACAGTCTCTAAATCTTCAGATTAAACATCAAACATGATTCTGTCTCTCCCAATTGATCACTCCATACTAATCCAGTAATTCCCCTGTCCAGAGCAGGAAAAGAAAGATGGTTAAAGAGAACAGAGGGAGAGAGATAAACGTAAGAATTGACGACAGAGAAAAAGAGGAACACTCAAAGAAAGGAGGAGAATGGAAACAAGGAAAAAGGAGTAAGCAGGCTGAGAGCAAAAGAGTGGCTTTTAAGACCCAGTTTCATAAGTGTGCTGAAACAGCATATGTTCCCATCCCTGCCGGCTGCGTTCTCACACCTCCCTGAGAATGTGATCATGTCAGAGAAACATTAAGCTGTATCTCTACAGCCATCATTTTCTTGCCGCATTCATTTATTCTCCTTTTGTATCTGTCTGGATCTTTCTCTCTCTTTCTCTCTCTCTCGCCTTCATAGGATGAGTCGTTAGTGGCGATGACTACTGCAATCCTGATTAAAACCAGACATCTGTTTTGAGTGTCTTGTAAGCATGGGATCTTGCCCTCGTGATGCAATCAGCTTCACTGCCAAGCACAGATTAAACACTGATCATGGCATAGTGTGGAAAACCGGATAGCTGGTTTAAGCTTATCCGCTCATGTTTTGGTATGTTGAGGTTTCACACTTATAGTGATGTACAGTCAGGTGTGATCATCTGGAAATAAACCCCGGCAGGGGGATCAGGGGGATTATTTTGCAATAATGGCCAACTAATTACAAGCCAGGGGCATCATGCACTTTTGTTTTTAGTCCTGGCTCACTCGGTGCCAATTCAAACCTGTCTTTTCATTTTAATTCTGCCTCTTCACATTCAAATTTAAATTGCAATTTTGAATCATCTATGCTGCCTCAGTTCAAATGTAATTCAAATTCAGGAACTGAATTAAAAGGCATACTTATTTTACAACCCTGGAAGCTCTTGATTGATTGATTGACTTAACTATTTTTCTCTTTTTAGGTTGAATAGGTAGCTGAATTCGTCTGCGCGCTGAAAAATTCAATCAGACCAAAAAAGGTCTACCAAAAACATATTTAAATAACCTGAAGTTGTAGTATGTG
>JAFVLL020008028.1:0-55690 GCA_021397915.2 Tor tambroides | reverse complement strand
TGCGCTCAGCGCTCGGGAGAACGACGATTACATTGGTAAGTGAGAAAATGAATTCATTTTAGCTTATTTTAATTACTTTTACCTAAACCCTTGTCATTTTTTAGCTAGCCTAATGTCACACGTTTATTTCAAGAAGCTAAAAGAAGAAAGGTGGTTTATCGCGTTGTCCAGGCCTGCGCAATTCTCCGCCGGCAGGTTTGTTATTTTTAACGTGAATCCCTAAAGTATCTTGATAAAAACTGTTGTGAATTGATCAATAATGCTGGCGAGAGCTCATGCTATAGCCTTATATTTTTTTGCCCTGTAGTTTGTATTGGACCTATTTGTATAGGAAAAGATGAAACAAAGTTTCGGTCAAATCACCGTCAGACTGCCGTTATAAACATGAATTCAAACCAAGAAGAACAAAGAGAGAAGCTGATGGAGATGTTTCCATTTTTTCTGTGGATAACTGTGAGTATTTGGTGTTTGCAGTTATAGTATAGTAAAATATAATTATTTGTTTTGCTGAAGTAATTGTATAATATTCTAAACACGCGGTATTTGGTTGTTGTAGATGTTCATCTATCTCAGAGAGCACTTTTAAAGTTTTACCACCAGCTTATCAGAGTGCTGAAAAGCAGAAGTCAGAGGAAACATGACCAACCTGCTGCAAAACAATAACAAAAAAGGTACATTATTTCTTTTTCCTCACAGTACCAACCGAAACTCATCAATCAGCTAATCTGAAGTTACTGATATTTTTTTTTCTTCTATTTTCCACTTTTTATCATGCAGGTTCTTATGATTGATAGATAAATAAATAAATATTTTGCACTGTCACTGCAGGTCTGGACTCTGGAGTGCAGCATTACTTGTTTGTTCATCAACATACAGATGAAAACACCACACTCTCTAATTCAAGTAAGTTTTAAGATTTGATTTAATTGTGAGAGATTCCTTTCTTTTTCCTGTTGTACTGTACTCTCCATAGGTTTAATAAATGTTTTTCTGACTTGTTGATATCAAGCCTACTCATCGCAAAGAGAGTTAGCATCAAAATGGATGTGTCACTGACCAATAACACAGAAATGCCAGAAGTATCTCTTTGCTGTCTACTTTTTGTTCAGTATGGAGCATCCAAAAGCCATCACTCACTTCCCAGTGCTGAAATTGTCATGGGTCCTTTGTTTTTATTGTTTAAATGCTTATCTGAATGTAAAATTAATATTTAATGCTTATAAATTTAAAAACAATACTATAGTTAGTCTTTTAGCTCCCTTTTCAGAAACATGTGGTTCACCATCTTTCATGGGTTACAGAATTGGGGAAAGTTGCAGCATACCAAAAAAAGTCAGACTACTTGGTTTATAGGTTTATAGGAGAATGTGGAGTAAATACTTGACATTTATTTAAGGTAAAGGGTAATGACCTGGTGGTGAGATGCAAAATAAGAGTGTCATTAATATACTATTGGATGACAAACTTTTCACATTCTAATTTTACTTATGTATTTATTTATTTATTTTAATTCTTTTTGCAAGTTAACTTTCAGTTTATTTATTTGTGCAAGTTAATATTCAATTGTTTTTTCTTTTTCTTTTGTGGATTCTAGCAATCAACATATATTTGTGACTGACATGTTGGATGGGTGAGTAAGGTGGAGGGGGTTGAAAAAACAATATTTCTAAAATGGAGAGTGCTATTTTAGAGAGGTAAAAATAATGAAAAGTCTGAATAAATAAAGAAACATGGATTTATGTTAATCCCTGTAATTGTTGCACTATGAATTGCTGTGTTATATATTGCTTGTCATTGTAAATGCTAATAAAAGCGTCTTAAATGATCACACAACACCTTGATGTGTTATGCTTATGGTTATTTCAGTTTTTCTAGTGATCAAGTAGTTATATGTGCTGTTTAAGTCTTAAAATTTAATTAAAATAAAACAAAAATTAAATCCAAAGAATGATCCCATAATGGGAACCCCTAAAGGGTTCTATATAAAACCTTTTTCCTGGCTACAAAAAAACCCTAAAGGGTTCTTTTGATTGAACCCTTAAAAAGGGTTCTATGAACCTTTTAGGGGTTTCATATATGAAGCGCCTGATATAACCTTTTAAGGTTCTATATAGAACCTTTTCTTCTAAGAGTGCAGAATAAGAAGGGGTGCGGATTTGAAGGGGAAAAAGGCATTTTAAATGGACATATAGTACAAGTAACTACAAATGCAATGTCATCTGTGCGTCCACAGAGCTTGGGTCGAATGGATGAAGATAAACCTTTTCATAACTCTGAGGTCTCAATGAGGTACTTACAAACAACATATGTATGCTTGAGCTTACTTTCACCTCTATGACAATGGACTGACACTAATGCACTCACTCACTCACTCACTCACTCACTCACTCATCTCAACATCCTCCCTCTCTTCCCTTCATTCTCTTCTTATTTTTTATGTGTATCATATTTCTTAGCAATATTAAACTCCAATGACACCCATAGTCAGCATGAGTTGGTGCATTATGGGAAGTGCACTCACTGTCGTGCTCGGGTTTGTGTGTGTCTGTGTGAGAAAGAATTATGGAGGGGGCACTTGTGACTCCACACAGAAAATGGATGCTCTTTGTTAGGGAGCCATAATTCATAGTGCTATAACTGATTGGGGAGTGTGAGGATTTACAACCAGAAAGAAGGAAAGAAATAAAAGAGAGACACTGCTAATAGAGACAGAAAGAGAACACAGAGTGAAATAGAAAAAAGGAAACGAATGTGTCTAAATAGGACATGATAATGATCTCTCATCTCCTCTGTCATATCTTCCATGTGAACTGTGAATGAGCTCCCCAGTGACAGAGAGTCACTTTAACGTTGTTTTTCTATCAGATTAAATCAGAGTTAGAGTGAATAAGACAATGTCCCTAGATAATGTTATCAATGACAGAGCTTGCATTAACTGTGCACAAAGCAGTGTTTCAAGCTGACTCTGGTAACCAAGAATGATCTATTTGTCAGCACCAGGACACAGAGGGTAGAGCACATACTCCAGACACATAAAGCCTTTGTGCTTGCAGGGATGCAAGTCTGAATTAGGCCTGTGTCATGGCCAATGCCGGACACCCTCTCTGTTTCTGTCTTCACAGTTCTGTACATAACCAAAGTTCTGTCATGAAACTCTAGATGGCGCAGTCTGATAGGTCTAACTCAATCTGACATAATGACATCTCACATGGCACAGCTGATTGGTTCTTTTTGTATCAGCAGCCAATGAGCTTGCTGCTCAACATTCAAATACTTGGCTAGTGCTTGCTGTAGCAGTTGCATTGGATTGCAAAATATATCCATTTGTTAATTAACATTACACATAGTGCACCTCTAATTAGAGTTAAGCCGGTCGGCATGGTAGCCAAGGCTCACGTAGTCATAGGCCGCTAGTGTTAAGATGGTCGGCATGGTAGCCGAGGCACACCTAGATAGTAATACACGCGGGTCACATGGCTCTTCAGAGCAGCAGCAGTACGTCTTGGCGATAGATCTTTACACTCAGTGGCATGCATATTTTGGCTTGTATTGTCCATTACTTTGTCTCCTGCTTTGTGGGAGGTTATTTCATATATGTTATATGTGCGGCAGCAGTATTTCTTACATGCTCACAGCAGCACGTTGTGGATGTATTGGCAGTAGCAAGTCTTGGTACTTGCTCTGCCGCAGCAGAGTAGCAGATCTATTCTGCCAAGACCAAACACATTAACAAAGTCATGTATATTATCATGCCAAACCTCCCGAGAGTTGTCATGATAGAAATAATATTAGTGGTTCAACGGATCACAAAACTGACCGTTGGGATTATATTACGTTTTTTGAGTCACGGATCGGATCATTTTCAGATCAGCAAGATAAAAAATTCATATCAATGTAACTTTGCTTTCCATTTATTACTTATTAAGTACTTCTTCAATAACAGCAAAAATACTATCCTAACTAAGAGTGTTCAAACATGATTAAAGACAAAAAAATAACAAATACACAAATTACAAGCACAGATAAATATATAGTTCAGTCATGAAACTCTAGATGGTGCAGGCTGACAGGTTGTTAATGTAACCGATGATATTCAGAGAGTTAAACGACTTGGCACAAGCTGATTGGTTCATGCTGCATATGCAGCCAATGAGCTTACTGCCTTGTATTTATATGGCTTGCTAGCATTCACTTGAGATTCCTGCAGTGCGCTTTCAGGGTTTCTCTGAAACCCTCCACCTTCCCCAGCTCCACCTGTATAGATCTGCTATGGGTTATTTTATATGCTATTTGTGCAGCAGCAGTATGTCTTAAATACGGCACCTTATCACCATATGCATTAGCAGTAGCAAGTTCCTGTACTTGCTTGCAGCAGCAGCAATAATCTACAACTACAGCAATAACTAACAGCAGCAGCAATTAGTTACAACAATATAACAAAGTTACCAAATAAGGTCTAACTTTACAAAATATTCAGATACAGAAATGTAATAATTAAGTGTAAAATATCACTGCATAGTGTTCACTGTATAAATTAAATATAGATTAATCTTTATTAAAGCTGTGATTTGTTGTTTGATTAACATTAATGAGAGACAGCAGCAGGTATTTATAGGCTGCTATCCCTTTAAGACCTGATGCATGGATCTAATATAATAATACACATCAGATTTCTTTCTCAGCTGTTTTTTTCACCTAAGACATAACTGACTGCGTTTATGAGAATGATTGTCGAGATGGGTATTTTGACATGATTTTATGGGTATTTGTTTTATGTGTATATGTTATAGTTCTCCTTCACCTTTTCTTTCACTGGAATGGTTTAAATCATTTGAATGTGTAAACTGGCGAGACAAAACACATACAAATGTTAAACCTTCAGTCATCAAACCATTTGAAATTCCCTGATTCAGACTGCTTTTATTTTGTGTAGTTTAGACCATATTAGATTCCTGATTTCTGCTGAACTGAAGTTTTGGGTGAACCCTTTCACTCACACACACTGTGAACCACCTACACGCTGAAACACAAAGCTGCTGGAGCTGCAGCAGTTTAGTAGAGATTACCACAGTTTGCCATCACTGGCCCAGTCCAAAGAGCTTTTATAAACCATCTGACATTCAGACTCCTGCCCTACTGTAAAGGAATAGTTCACCCAAAAATCAAAACTTGCAGAAAATCTCCTCATGCTTAGGCCATCCAAGATGTATATGAGTTTGTTTCCTCAACAGAACAGATTTGAAGAAATTTAGCATTATAGTGCAGTGAATGGGTGCCGTCAGAATGAGAGTCCAAACAGCTGATAAAAACATCACAATAATCCACAAGTAATCCACAGATGTAATCCAGTAATCCAGATGGATTCCAGTCAATCAGTTCCCACTTCTGGTATTTAACACAATTGTGAAGTAAAAAGCTGTGTGTTTGTAAGAAACAAATATGTGTGGATTACTGTGAAGTTTTTATCAGATGTTTTATCAAAAGTTGTCCACCAGCTGTTTTACATACTACAGTGCATGTCATCCTCATAGATTGAACCAGGTTTGACAGTTCTTGCTGTGAAATGTTACTTCCCTCTTCCACCAAGGCAACTGCAACTTCCCAGACACATCTGGGGGGACACAAGGGTGCACATGGTTTGACACTGTGAGGACAATCAGATGTCCTTCCTGTTTGCCTGTAACACTATTGTAGGCTTCTACAGTCCTCATGCTTCCCTCTAGCAGGACTGGCATGTACACACAGGTGAGCAGGAACCCTAGGCATCTATTGTTCTGGTGTTTTTCAGAGTCCGTAGGAAGGTATCTTTAATGCCCCTGTTGAAAAAAACAGCACATGCTGATTAGGTATGTTTTGAAGCATGGCTGCTGGTTTGAGCTGGTTTAAGCTGGTCCTTAGCTGGTCCTAAGATGGTCTTAAGCAACTAGCTCCTGCTCAGGACCAGCTTAGAACCAGCACATGACCAGCTTAAACCAGCTCATGACCAGCTAAGGACCATCTTAAACCAGCTCAATCCAGCAGCCATGCTTCAAAACATACCTAACCAGCATATGCTGTTTTTTTTCCCAACAGGGGCTTTAAGTTATTTTAACTGTGACTTTAATTGCCTACCACCTGTAAACCATAAGTGTCTTAAGGACTGTTCCACAGGTGCATGTGAAAAAATTGTTTAATAAAGATCTGTAAAGCTTATTTGAATTTTACAAAATAACCTTTAAAATACAGTATCCTAAAAAAAGGGATATTTAATTATTTATGCTGTTAAACACACGCACACACACTTTGACATTTCGGTAATAATTGTCCGATCACAACATGAATTCTGGCTGAGAGAAAATATAAAGAGGAGAATCTTTCTTGATTTACAGAATGTACATTTTTAACTGTGAGATTTTGCCTTGATCTCCCACATCAAAGGATTTTCCTTTGATTTGACATATGAACACTTTCATGTCATCTTTTTCTCCCACATTTCTATTGACCATATCAGATGAACTACAAAAATGAAAGAAAACCGAATGACACAATCCTTGCCGTCTGTCCTTTGTTGAGTACATTGCTGCCTGGCTTTGTGCTTATCACTTGAAAACCTTTAACTTGCAGGTTTAAAAAAACTGTGACTTTTGAAGTAAATCTAATTAATGATGATCAGATAACATAATGCAGGTAACATGAAAAGAGGTCTGTGACTCCTGCTTCTTATCAGTACATAAAATCAGAGCAATGGAGGTACTGCTAAGCAACAAGCGGTAGACTTTTAACTCTAATCCTAAAGAAGTGCATGCTGCCAAAAAAAACAAACAAAAAAAAAAAAACAAACAAAAAAAATCAGTAAATCAATATAAGTCAGCATCTAAAATATTGGTAGACCTGTACTTTTGAGCTCGAGCAGTTTTCTACTTTGGCACAGATTGCAGCCCTAGACTGAAATGGAAGGGGAAGCTATATTTTTCAGAATTCAACCACTGTATATCATAAAACTAGCTCTATTTCACCCAACAAGAGCAGCCTCTGCAATCACCATAACTCCCATGAGCCTTCAGTGGACATGTTTGATGACACGGAGGGTCAAGGATAAGGAAGAAAAATTGAGTCAGGAGGGAATTTGATGGGTTAAAAGGAACATGATCCAAGCTTTATCTAAATCTCAAGGGTAAACAACGTCCACAAGTGTGAGAAGTTTTACACAGCCACTATGGACACTATAATATGGCTTGCTACTCTTGTCCCTCTCTCAGCCTGTGGGGAGTAAGCAGAGCAGGACACTATAGAAGCTGTAATGACTGCCTTTTGCAACACAGCTAACAAAGTGTTTGTGCAGAGAAACAGGGTCTGTAAGTTCACACTTGACTAAACCAAACTGTATGTCTCTTTGATGATAATCTACTTAACACAATGAGAATCTATTTCCATGTATAAGTATGCCCTGGAGTGCAAGTGCCTCATTTGGCCACACCAGCAGAGGAGAGGTGGCAGCCTTAGAAACAACTGTATCTTCATCCACGTTCCCATGGGCCTAACTGATGCCACATCCATCTGTCATCCTGCATCCGTTGCACCAATTTATGACCTCACACACTGTGTGTGTGTGTGTGTGTGAGTTATGTCCTTTAAATTCCCTATACATCCTCTCTCTCTCTCTCTGTATCTTAGCAGAGAACAACAAGCCAGTCGCCACTGCTCATCTCATTAAGCGAACAGAGGAACAAAAACACTCACGCAGACCAACACACACAATAATGATTCTAGTTTAAACCTCTCTGCAGGTTAAGAGCTTGATTATAGCGCTTTGGCTGTCAAAAGCCATTTTGGCGTACAAAAATGGTAAACACGGCAATTTGGGCTTTCTTCTTGATTTGATTCCCGTTTGTTACATGGAGTGGAAGAAAAGCAGAGGGAACGAGTTGCTGCTGCTTATCCACTGATCATGTGGCGATAGATGTTTAGCACTCGAATTCAGTACTTTTCGGTTTCTAGGTTGGACCAACAAATAAATGTGTTTATGGGATGATGGACAATCAGCCAGGCATTTTAGAACAAGGAACACTGACATATCTGTGATGTGCACTGTTGAGTGTATGAATTTCTGTAGGTCTAAAAGGTCTGTAGGGTGCACCATTTGGAAGTTACTTCCTGAATGCTAAATGAGGCAAACAGAATAAATAATATGCAAATATGCAAAAAAAAAAAAAAGTAAAAATAAAATAATTTAAAATTCAAAGAAATTCATAAAACAGTTTTATATATATATATATATATATATATATATAATGAAAGTCTTGTCAAGACAAGAATGCAGACAGATGTGTGAAACACCTAGGAAAGGGTATAATTGTCTGGGTGTCTGTGGTGAGAGGGTGCGCAGGTATTGGCGGTTTTTTACAGCTTTTTAATTTTAAAAATCACAATTTATACTCACAGGCTTCCTCTCTGTCACAAACACAAACACACAACTTACCAAGCCAGTATTCTCCAGTGATTTTGCCAAATCCTTCCCTGTAGGAGTCCCACTCCCTGAAGAAGTTCACAGACCCATCCTCCCTCCGCTGGATTACCTGACACAAAGCAGAAACAGAATAATAATTAACTACAAATTTGTGTCAAAACCTTGTTAGTGGGTTGCATGATAGTAGATATTAAGTTTTTTATTAAGTTGCCCAGTCATACATCTGGGCAACACCTGTTGTTTTCTGCTGTACAGTTTGATTCAGACAGTAATTGATTCTCATAGGGACATAAGTGATTTTCAACATTTACAGGGGTTAGTCAGTGATTTTATTGCTGTCCCAATCCAGAATGTTGGTGTGTTTCTCCCAACACTCACGTAAAAATCCCCGGCCAAATTATCTACTGTTTTTTGACACCAAGGTCATGTGGTGATTTAATTGCTGGTCGAATCCACATATCTGAGTTTACAAGAAGAAATCAATTCAAAATTCAGCGTATAAATCCTTTTTGACCACTGATGAACACCGTAGGGTAACTGTTGCACTTTGCTGTAATTTGCATGCATATTTATTACTGAAAACAAAATGAAATGCTGTAAAGTATTTACAAGAACAATATTTTATAACTGCTCCACCACAGCGAGTGGGAGTTGTTAAATATGAATTTATTCTTATTATTCCAAGCAAAAACATTTTATTTACAGCAGACAATCATGCAACTTGCCACGTGAGCAGCGAGTTCCCGGTTCGTAGGATGATAGAACTTGCTTCTCCACTGTGAATAAATCACCATCTGAATCCATGAGTTTTATCACTGAGTTGCCATGTCAATTTGATTTTACATATGTCCACATGAGAAACAATTACCATCCCCCTTTTGCCTTACAGTAAATGACAGCAGCACTTGAACAGCATGAACTCCACAAATTTGTGTTTAAAATATGTGAAGTAAACTAAAAACAGCAACTAAGCATGAAATGTGGGATTAACATTTTATAATTTAACACAATTTATACTTAATCTTAGGTTAAATTCTGTCCCCAAACAAACCCCTAAAATCATTAAGAACTTGCTGCTAAGATGCTTGAAAACCAGTGTTAACACAACTCCTAAAACCTGAATGGCTGGTTAAAAGGTTGTTGAAGGATAAACACATGTTTACAGTTAACCTCAAAAGCATTTTGCTAGTGTACAACAAGCAGAGGAGGAGGACAGTTGAATTAGAGTTCAACTTCCAGCAGAAAGGACATTAAAGACGATGCGTCTTAAGAAAGTGCAATAGTGGACGTGCACAGAATATAAGAGATCAGATGTGCCAGCCCATAATGAGTCTGTCAAAACTGCTGACACTGGCTTTGATTGTGTCTGTGTGGGATTTTATGTGTGTGTGTGTGTGTGTGTGTGTTTATGGCACAGAAGGACATTCAGTGAAATATGGTAATTAGAAACAACACTCAGGTGTCTGTGTTTGTTCTTCTGCATTATCTGTAATCCCTCCGGGTAAATGGCATGTTTGCAAAACTGATAATTACTTTAATTTGATTGACGTATTGAAGAAGTTTGAAGCCTTTTATCAACTAATTTGCAGTGTACACTGCATTAATTAATGTAAAAGTCTATAAAACAGATTCTGTGGAGTCTGTCTTAGTGATTTTCATGTCAAATATGGATGCAAATTGCAACTACATCACTGAGTATCTGTTTATGGAAAACACAATGCGTCTAACGCATTTCATTTCTCCTATCAGGTCTGGTCAGTTGAATTCATAAGCAGGTGGACTTTGTTCTCTGTTGAAATTTGGTTGAAAAGAGAGACGGGGAGGGAAAGGGGTTGATCCAGTACAGGATGACAGCTGTCAGTCATCTTAAAGGTTTCACTCTCTCCCACCCTGTAGCGGCCCTAAAGGCTCCTGGGAGATCAACCCTGCTTGCACAGAACTGAGGCACACAACGCTGTCAAAGTTGAAAATACACATGCATAAACACATACATACAATAATGCTTGGGTGTTATCTTGCCTTTTTTCCACAGATTTAAGGCAGGCAAGTAGTGAAGGTCAAAGGAGCATTGACCATCACTGTCTAACAACAGTGTCAGCAGAGGCAGAGAATCAGACAGAGAGAGGGAGTATTAAAGTTGAAATCAGAATCGGCCGACCCCTTTCTCACTGTCCCTGTCACCTAACAGCTTTCAGGAATGAAGCAATATCTCTAAATCACATGTAGGTAAAAGAAAAACGACTTTTGTTTGTAATGTAAAACTCAAATGTTTGTGGTTAGTTTCCCTTGTTTTCAAAGGGCTAATTCAAAAAAATAAAAATAAATAAAAAATCTGTAATTTACTCATGTCATTGCAAACGCTTAATGTGCAACTAAAAAAATGATATTTTAAAAATGTTTCAGTTGTTTTTGTCCATACTGTGGAAGCCCGTTTCTACCACTAAAAAAAAAGTTTACTGCATTTTTTAAATCTCACAATTCTGACTTTTTTTTCTCAGAACTGCATGATACAAACTTGCAGTTCTGAGTTTCTTCTCACAATTCTGACTTTTTTCCTCACAATTTTGACTTGTTTACTCAGAATTGTGAGATATAAACCCACAATTGCGAGTTATAAAGTCCAATTCTGAGTCAGAATTGTGAGTTTATATTACTCACAATTCTGACTTTATTTCTCACAATTGCGAGTTTATATCATGCAGTTCTGAGAAAAAAGTCAGAATTGCGAGATGTAAACTCGCAATTGTGAGAAAAAAAGTCCGAATTGTGAGATATAAACACACCATTCTGACTTTTTTCTCAGAATTGCGAGTTTATAAAACTGCAAATTGCAATAACCTTTTTTAATTATTTATTCAGTGGCGGAAACAGGCTTCCATACTATACAGTGAAAGTCAATTTAAAACAAAACTTTCAAGATCCAAAAAGGACATACAGTTAAAATTAATTCCAAAAGTCTTGATTGATATGTTGGTATAAAATCTTCTAAAGCAACACAATCACTTTGAATATGAACAGATCAAAATGCAAATCAAAATATAATTCACTATCAATTCAAAATAAAGCATTGACCAATGCACAGATACATAAACCATATACATAAACCTCAAATGTCAGCATGCTTAATCAGATGAATTGAGAAAAGATGTCTGACTTTAGTTTGAGGTTTGTGTTGCCGTATTTGATGTCTATGAAAATTTAATTCTGTTCATTATGAAGTGATTGTCCTGCTTCAAAAGTCTTGGGTCATATGGATCACTTTTTATCCTTTTTGGACCTTGAAAGTTTTTAATTAATAGTAATATGCACAAAACCATGTTATTAAAGATGAGTGGATCCTGTAAATGTAGGATCATAAAAATGAATGTAATTTTGCACACAAGTATTAATTCACTCTACACATATGAGGAAAATGTTAGTTTGTAGTCTCTATCTTTTATTCAGGAAGGCTCAATGAGCTGATTCATGTCATTCACACAATTAAAAGACTTGATGTCACCTCATATAATATTAGCCTTTTCGCACCCTGGTGTTTATAGGAATTGATCCAAAACCCTTACAGTGCAGTAATCTGTTAATCTCGCCCTGTGGTCTTTGTGTCATGACTCTGCCATTTCACCGCAAATGACAAACTGCACCCAAAATGTCAGTCGCTGCCAACCAGACTAATTAAAGATTCTCTTTTAATTAAAGTCACCACCGGAGGATTATGGCAGCTGAGGGCATCGCTGTGGTCTGCTCTGCTCTGTGTGGTTCTTCAGTACAGAACCTTTCTGAAATCAATATCATTTTCTTGAATGTGATAAAAAGGCAAAAATGATTTGTCCTCAAAGAGGGCTCTGTTGTGTTTGCTTATAGCAGGTCAGTTCCTGAAGAGCTACTTGACATTGCATGTGTCACTTGGGTTATGCCTTTTACATTCCTCAGAGAATAAAAATGAAAAATTAAGTCTGCATTATTAAAGTTCTGAGTTTATTCCACTTTTTAAATATTTAGAAGGCCCAAGTCGATCATTTGTGTAAGGTGAATTATTATGTAGTTTTCATTAATAGCTGTGTCCAATAAAACGGAACTTTAGAGAGTTTTCCAGGTCTTACATTTAGCCTAGAGATTCACCTGTCTTTAATAAAAATAACTGAAATATGGGCTCTATTCTTATTGGGCTGTCAGTAAGAGAGAGAAAAATGAAGTCACTTTTCAACAGTTTGAACTATTTGTTCATCTTGAATTCTTCACACTTCCATCTGTCTATGCTACTTATCTTCACAGTTATTGTAGACCAGTAATCAGTCTCACTTGAATTGTGAGAATCCAGCTTACAAACTGCATTCCCTTGTAAATCCTTTGTATTCCTAATACAACATGATTTCAAAACAAAATCAATAAACACTTATTATTTATAATCAAGACTTGAATTATTAGTAAGACTTGGGTTCTCAAATTATTCCCTCGGTTTAAATGAAAGTTCCCTTCCAGGAACTCGAGCTGCGTCCGAAAACGCTATGGGAACGCCTTCAGCGTGACCACGCTCTGAATCTCATGTGCAATCAGTCCGAAGGAAGGGCGAGGCGTCACGGGCGGGGTGACGTCACGACCAGGAAGCATAAAAGCAGGTGCGGAGCCGCATCAGCTTTCTGTCATTCAGCTAAGCGCTCTATGTGTGCTGGGGTCCTGCTTGTCTGTGAGTCTTATTTATTGTCGTTTGTCAAAAAAAAAAAAAAAAAAAGACTATGTCAAAAGCCTACGCAAGAGCAAGCATTTGGCGATTCCAGATCACGCTTCAGGTCGTGGTGCCCGTCCCTGCCTCCTCGTTTATCACGCGGGGACACACGACCAGGCGTGGGTCTGCCTGGGTGTGGAGCACGCGGGAATCGCTCTCGAGGTTTTACTACTTAATGCAGCGGCTTCCGCTGCGAACGCCCGCACTCCGGAGGGCCTCTTGAGGAGTGGAGTTTTGCGAGTGTTCCACGGAAAGTGGCCTCGCTCTGCCGAGGCAGAGCGCGCTGCACACGTGGGGCTCGCAGGCTGATCTCGCTGGCGGGAGTGAGACGGGCAGGTCCCTATCTCCTCCTGTATCCGGGCTCAGATTCGCTCCCGTCGCCTGTGCACTGGAAGCGGTTTCTTCCCTCAGATGGTGGGGCTCAACGTCACTATCTTCCTTCTGAGGAGGACGTGAAGGACGTCATGGTTTTGTAAAGCTGCATTGATTGCACAAGCATATTATGAATGATTTATACTACTATAGCAGCGTTCCTGCATAGCATACCTGGAGTTCACGTCAGCTCTAGACAGATAGCTGATTGTGCTTCCTCGCCTGATGATCTGGCTGATTCTTGGTCCCGCCGCCTGCTGAGTACATGCCATTGAGATCGCGCATCACACACGGATCTGGCGGGCGGGTTGGAGACGGGTTCGCCTTATCTCCACCTACACTGATCTAGAGCTCTCGCCGGAGGCTGGAAGCCCGCGGGGCGTGGGTTCTTCCCCTTTCGGGTGAGAGTCACAGGTGCTGCTGCTGCCGGTACATCGCACAGGAACATGCTATTCTCAGTGGTTGGCTATGACCTCTTCATATCAGACCTAAGCTAATTGCCTGCTTTTTCTTCTGCATTTAATTTTTATAATTAAATGATGCATTTCATCTAACCAGAAGCATGTGGTATGTATATACACGTGTGTGTACAGGAGCCTCCGGGATACTTCTCGAGGAGAGCACGATGCTTTACCTCTTCCTGAGCAGAGTTGAGGGTCAGCAGGGCTGCTGCGGAGCAGCCCTCAATCGTGTTCCAGCTCTCAGCTTCAGGGAGCTTCACTTTCGATTTCATAATAGTGGAGTCAGAGTGGTTTTCCCGGGCTGAAGGCTTCAGCAGAAGCGTTGATCTTGACTGGCCTTATTGGATAGTTCGGCTAATATGTCCTGCTGCCCATGGCCCAGGACTTCTGAGGGCCGGCCCCTCTGGGAAGAGCGGCGACACCGTTACACGGTGCCCGTCTCCTCCTCAGTGCCTCAGAGAATGGGTCTTGTTGAACCCTGCCGCTGTTCCAGGCCGAGCTGGTCCCAGCGAGTATTTATCTCAGGTCTTTCCGCCCGTGAGCGCAGTGCCGGAGATGAGAAATCAACAGCAGCCAGATCGCGCACCCTTCCGTGCGCCGCGCATCGACAACGGGTTCACGCTTATATTACACTTTCAGAGGCCAGTCTCGAGAGACTGATTCCCTTAGTAGATCATTTCGCAGCCTGGCAGCGACCGTCGAATGTGGCCTTGGTCCTGCAAACCGCGGAAGAATGGCTATCGCATTCAGTTCAAGGTACACGCTGCCGCTCGAACGGGGGTTGTCATGACTGCGGTCCGCCCTTGAGCAGGCCTCTGGGTATTGGAACAGGAAGTCGACATTTGCTGAGGAAGGAAGCCATCGAGTTGGTTCCTCCTCACGAGACTCAGACCGGTTCTACAGCCGGTACTTCATTGTTCTTAAAGAAGGGGATGGAGGGCTGAGGCCCATACTGGTTTTTCGCCTTCTGAACCGCTTCTGTCGAGAGACTGAAGTTCAAGATGCTGTCATCAAGCAGGTCGTGGTCACAAATCAGGTCCGAGGACTGGTTTGTCACGATAGATCTCAAAGACGCCTATTTCCATGTCTCCATCCTTCCATCTCACAGGAAGCTGCTGAGGTTCGCTGGGGCAAAGTGCACTAGCATTAGGTTCTTCCCTTGCCTAGCACTCACCCTGCACTTCTAAGTGTGTGGATGCGTACCAGCCCTGCTATGCTTCAGGGCATCCGCATACTCAATTACATCGACGATTGGTTGATTCTTGCTCAATCAGAGCAGATGGCAGTTCGACATCGAGATGTCGTTCTTGCCCACATGAAAGACCTGGGGTTAAGACTAAACGCCATGAAAAGTGTGCTTTCTCCAGCTCAGAGAACCACTTATCTAGGCGTGGTGTGGGATTCGACCACGATGCAGGCACGTTTGTCCCCTGCTCGGATCGAGCCAGCCGATCCTCGCGACAGTCAGAGAGGCGCGAGGCCAGTTTACTCACTGTCAAGCAGTTGCAGGAGGCTGCTTGGGCTGGTGGCAGCTGCGTCCAACGTGATCTCCGTCGTCTGCTGTACATGAGGCCCCTACAGTGGTGGCTCAAGACCAAGGCCTCCTGAGGAAAACTCCGTCCGTGCTGTCAAAGTGTCACGCTGTGTTCGTGCCTTAGACATGTGGAGGAAACCTTGGTTCTTGTCTCAGGGCGCGGTGCTGGGAGCTCCTTGTTGCCACGTGACGCTAGCAACGGACGCGTCCCTCACCGGTTGGGGTGCGGTCATGAGTGGCCACCCTGCCCGCGGGGTTCGTGGAGGGGCGCTACTTGGACGGGCATTTCCTGCCCGGGCTAGAGATCCTAGCAGTGTTCCGTGCACTCAAGCACTTTCTCTCTGTAGACCTGAGAGATCATCACGTACAGTGCACTGACAGCACGGCAGTGGTCTCTTACATCAACCACCAAGGGAGGCTCCGCACGCGCTTCTTGTACAAGCTGGCACACCAGATCCTTGTGTGGTCCTAGGGCAAGCTCCTCATCACTGAGAGCTGCACACATCCTTGGGCATCTCTGGGGCTGGGACAGACGTCCTGTCGAGACAGGGGCCGAGGCCCGGGGAATGGATGCTTCACCCCGAGGTGGTGAAGCAGATTTGGAGAGTTTTTGGCCAGGCTCAGGTGGACCTCTTTGCGACTCGAGAGTCAGCGCAATGTCCCCTCTGGTTCTCTCTAGTTCCTCCAGCTCCTCTGGGACTGGATGCCATGGTACAGACCTGGCCGAGGCTTCGTCTGTACGCTTTCCCCCCGATCGCTCTGCTCCCGGGAGTTCTGGCGAGAGTGCGCCGGGACGAGGTCAGTCTACTGTTAGTAGCACCGTTTCAGCCGGGCCGAGTATGGTTCTCGGACCTGATTTCTCTCCCCGACGGCACTCCGTGGGAGATTCCCGTCAGGAGAGATCTCCTCTCACAAGCGAGGGGCACTATTGTCCACCCTCGCCCGGAGTTGTGGAAACTGTGGGTGTGGCCCCTGAGGGGGCACAGCTCATAGCCTCCGGTCTGTCAACCGAGGTTGTCGAGACCATCCTCCAATCCAGAGCTCCCTCCACGAGGAAACCAGACGCCTCGAAGTGGAGACTCTTCACTTCTTGGTGCGGGGACCGCCAGCTCGACCCAGTCAACTGCCCGGTTGGTACAGTTCTGGAGTTCCTGCAGGCCCGTTTCTCCGCAGGGTTAACCCACTCCACTATTAAGGTCTACGTGGCAGCTATTTCGTCATACCACGCCCCTATTAGTGGCCAGTCAGTGGGTAGACACCCCCTAGTTACACGTTTCCTCTGCGGTGCGCTGAGGCTGAGGCCGCCTGTACGTTCACGTGTCCCCACGTGGGACCTGGCTGTGGTACTGGAGGCTCTGAAAAGGGCACTATCTTGAGCCCATTGAGGGAGATAATAGATAGGACTCTCACCATCAAGACCACTCCTTCTCTTGTTGGCCATCACCTCTCTGAGGAGAGGTGGTGATCTTCAGGCCCTGTCAACGGCCTCTTCTTGTATTGACTTTGCGCCCGGCATGGCGAAAGTGTTTCTCTACCCCCGTGCGGGGTACGTACCTAAAGTACCATCGGTCACACCACAGCCAGTCGTACTCCAGGCCTTCTGTCCTCCTCCCTTCAGGGAGCCCGACCAAGAGAAGCATAACTGTATGTGTCCAGTGCGAGCACTGGGCACGTACATCCACAGAGCTGCCCTGTGGAGAAAATCGGACCAACTGCTAGTGTGCTATGGTCCTCCTAAGAGGGGTCTTCCTGCTACGAAGCCCACTCTTAGTAGGTGGATAGTGGATGCCATTAATTTGGCATACGAGGCCTCTCAGCTTCCCCCGCCGTTGGGAGTCAGAGCGCACTCAACCCGAGGTGTGGCGGCCTCCAAGGCCCTCTGGGCAGGTGTCTCTATCCAGGACATCTGCAACGCTGCTGGGTGGTCCACGCCCCTGACATTCGCCAGGTTCTATGACCTCGACATCCGAGCCGCTCCGGGCTCTTCTGTCCTCTCGTCCTGACACTCAGGCAGGGACTTGTCAGTCTGGCAGCGTTGGTATCTCGTTCCCATAGCGTTTTCGGACGCAGCGTCTCGTTCCCTTCAGGGAACCATGGTTACATGCGTAACCTGAGATGTTTTTTTCTATTTCGGTGAATAATGAATAATGTTCAAAATTCTAGGCACTGTAGAACCACTGGATTTGTGCACAAAAAGAAGTCTGTTTAAATCAAGATTAAATCAATAAACCAGTAGATACATTGTTCAAATTTATTACAAAATATGTATTTCTGATAAATCTTTCTGATAAATCTTTCTGATAAATCAGACCCAAGATGGCGGCGCGATCAGACGCAGCGGCTGCTCCGGGTTCCAAAGACGGTGCTTTTATGTCTTTTAATGGCTGCCTGTCTGCCTCTAAATAGTGCACCCCACTAACCCATAAGGAAATCACCTCCAAAACACATATACGATCGCAAAGCCTCTTGGATATCGGCAACGACAAACAATGCACCCGCTCGGAGGCTACCAAGAAGCTACGAGGCCTTTGTTTACTGCTGGAGCCGGACCTCGAGACCGCGGCCTCGCCTACTGACGCTACCCACACAAGGCAGCGTCGCAAGCGGTGTGAGAGAGGACGGAAGCGCGGTAAGCGCGGAGGTATATGAGCTAGGCTAAGGGCTAACACCACAAGACCGGCTCTTCCAACACTAACGCTCTCAAACGTTCGCTCTCTGGAAAACAAACTGGACTTAATTCAACTCAGCCGGTCTACACAGCATGAGGCAAGGGATTGTTGTGTGTTCGTATTCACTGAAACATGGCTAAACGACAACATCCCAGACTCCGCCATTCAGCTGCACGGGCTAAACTGCTACCGAGCCGACAGAGACTTCTCACTGTCTGGTAAGACCCGCGGAGGTGGCTTGTGTGTGTATATCAACAAAGAATGGTGTAACAATGCTGCGGTATTATCAAAACACTGTTCATCGCTGGTGGAGTTTATGTTTGTGAAGTGCCGACCGTTCTATCTGCCGCGGGAGTTCACGGCCATTGTTATTGTCGCGGTTTACATTCCCCCGTGTGCAAACGCTAAGGACGCGCTTCGTGAACTGTATAGCGCCATCAGTGAACAACAAACAAATAACCCCGACGGCTTTTTCATCATAGCCGGTGACTTCAACCACGCTAACTTAAAGACAGTTTTGCCAAAGTTCTACCAACATGTGAACTTTGCAACAAGGGGAAAAAACACACTGGACTTTGTTTACACAACAGTAAAGAACGCGTACAAGGCTGAACCCCGCCCCCACCTCGGGTACTCCGATCACATCTCTGTTATGCTAATCCCAGCATATAATCCACTTCTGAAACTCGCCAAACCGGTTCAAAAACCCATCACAATTTGGCCAGATGATGCTACCTCAACACTACAGGACTGCTTTCAGTGCACAGACTGGAACATGTTTAAAGAGGCAGCAGCCTACACAGACCTGCAAGAATACACTGAAACAGTGACTGCTTACATCAAAAAGTGCATTGATGATGTGACAGTCACCAAGACCATCATCACACGTGCAAACCAGAAGCCATGGATGACAGCAAAGGTTCATGGGCTGCTAAAGACCAGAGATGAAGCATTCAGATCGGGAGATAAAGCAACCCTCAAAACAGCAAGAGCCAATCTGTCCTGTTGCATCAAAACTGCAAAACGGTCATATGCTCAAAAAATTAACAATCACTTCACAGACAGTAGAGACACACGGAGACTGTGGCAAGGCATTCAGACCATCACTGACTACAAGCCCCCGCCACAGGCCTGTGATGATGACATATCCCTCCCAGATGCACTCAACCACTTTTATTCACGGTTTGAAATCCAAAATGACACACCTGCACAAAAACTGCCCACTCCTCCCATATGACCAGGCACTCTGTCTGTCCCCAGCTGATCTAAGGAAGACCCTATCTAGGATTAACCCACGCAAGGCTGTGGGTCCTGAAAACATACCAGGCCAGGTACTGAGAGACTGTGCTGCACAGCTGGCAGATGTCCTTACAGATATTTTCAACACCTCGCTGAGCCAGGCAGTCGTCCCCACATGTCTCAAATCCACAACAATCATACCGGTACCAAAGAAATCAGCTGTGACCTGTCTAAATGACTACCGTCCCATGGCACTGACTGATGATTGGCATGATAAAGTGCTTTGAGAGGTTAGTCATGCACAACATCAAAACCAGCCTCCCCAACACACTCAATCTGCTCTAGTTTGCAAAAACAGCCAAACCGCTCTACGGACGATGCAATTTCCTCCACCCTCCACCTGGCTCTTACCCACCTAGAAAATAAAGACATGCTGTTCATTGACTTCAGCTCGGCATTCAACACAATAATCCCACAACAGCTCATAAATAAACTAAACCTGCTGGGCCTTAACAATTCCCTCTGTAATTGGATCCTGGACTTTCTAACCGGAAGACCTCAGTCAGTCCGTGTCGGCCGCAACACCTCCAGCACTACCACACTGAGCACAGGTGCCCCACAAGGCTTTGTGCTCAGCCCGCTGCTCTTCATGCTGCTGACCCATGACTGCACTGCCAAGTTCAGCTCCAACCACATCATCAAGTTCGCTGATGACACAACAGTGGTGGGTCTCATCAGCAACAACGATGAAACGCACTACAGAGAGGAAGTGGCACAGCTGGCTGAATGGTGTGGCACTAACAATCTGTCCCTCAATGTGGGGAAGACAAAGGAGGTTGTGTTGGACTTCAGGAGGAGGAACTCCGTTGACCACCCCCCACTGACCATCGACAGCTCGACTGTGGAGAGAGTCAGCAGCACTAAATTCCTGGGGGTGCACATCACAGAGGATCTCACCTGGACCACCAACACCATGTCACTCTCCAAGAAGGCACAACAGTGCCTACACTTACTCCGCCGGCTAAAAGAGCAAGTCTCCTTCCACCCATCCTCACCACATTCTACAGGGGCACCATTGAAAGTGTGATGACCAGCTGCATCACTGTCTGGTTCGGGAACTCTAGTGCAGCAGACTGCAAGACCCTACAGCTGACAGTGAACACGGCTGCAAAGATCATCGGTGCCCCTCTCCCATCCATCCTGGACATTTTCCTTGCACGATGCTCCAGCAAAACCAACAGCATCGTGAAGGACCCATCCCACAGTCTCTTCCAGCTCCTACCATCAGGAAGACGGTACCGGAGCATCAGAGCCCGCTCCGCCAGACTGCTCAACAGCTTTTTCCCCCACGCTGTGAGAGCCCTGAACTCAAACCACCCTGCCCCCCTCTGAAACCCCATGCAAACCCCTACCTCCTGGAGCATGGACCCCCCCCCCCCCAACCTTACCACACCAAAGAAAAAACTGTATGAAACTTTTCTGTGCAATTCAAAGTGTGCTACACACAGGTGAGTGGGCCTGTACAAACCACCTGTAGTAACACACTCACCTCTGTGCACACTAGACACTTTCACACACTGCTGTGTGTACACAATGCTACAAAAGACTCAGCAATATATGTATGTTTACATGCTCATGCACTACAAATCATCTTGCACTGTTCCCCAGCCAGCTGCTTGACTCACAATGTTTCTCTCTGCACATGTACAGTATTTATGTGACGACCATAGTTTGCATTTCCTATTTTTATTTTTATATTTTCTTATCTTTAGTTTGTATAGTAAACATTTATATATAATATACTTATAGTTAAAATCTGTTAGTAGGTAGTTGTGTGTAAGTTTATAGTGTTTTACTTCGTTGTTGTATGTCTGTATGTATGTAGCACCGTGGTCCCGTGAGGCACGACATTTCGTTCCACTGTATGTCCCCACATGCAGCGGAATGACAATAAAGCTCAACTTGACTGGACTTGACTTGACTTTACTCTGCTAGAAGACCTGTGTGAATTTGAGGGAAATTTACTTCATGCATACACTAAAAATCACCTTGAGATTAGTACAGTAGGTTAAAAATCATTGAAAAAATGGCTCAGAAAAAACATTATTCTGACATACCTAATTTGTTTAGCAGATGCCACTTGATTTGATATTTAATTCATTCAGTATTTTTTGGGCCACTCTAAGATACATTTAATTTTTATTTTTGGAAAAATGTATTCATTTAAAAATGAGTGAATCTTATCATAATGCCATCTTAAAGATTTGTGTGTAGATTTTACCTCAAGTTCAAGAGCAAATGGTTAATCAAAAGACAACAAAAGACATTCTGATTTATCAATGACTCTAACACTGGATTACAACTGATTTCTACAGACTTTGGCCTTCATCATCCTATCTCCAGCAAGATTACAGATAAAGAATACTCAGCACTGCTGCTTTTCTCCCTAGGAACTGGAGTCTCACAAAGCTTCACTGCAGAGTACTTAAACAAGTGACAAAGAACCCTTGGGTGACAGCAGAGAAACACAAGACATCTCTATTGCCATTCACTTTCACAATGAGCAAGATGTGTGTATGTGGGGGAGGTGTAATAGTGTAGGCGGTGTTCCTCTCTCAGGTCTTGGTTGCCTAGTGGTCATTAGGAGATCAATGTGTCTGTCAATCTGTCAATGAGATAGTCAATGCGTGTGTCTCCAAACACAGCTTTGTGTGCATTTAACTGCCAGGATAGTGTCAGCGGAAGGAACTTAACAGACAGCTGCTTAAGCTCTCACTGCGTTTAATTGGTTTAATCCAACACTGACTACAACAGAAGTAGCCAACTGACCTACATTGGCCCCAAAAAGTGTTTGGACACAAGTGTATGCTACACTTTTTTATTGCATTAGATAAGAATATCACACCAAATGACATTTGAAAAAAAAAAATTGCAAAAATGTTTGCATCAGATATTTGACAACCAAAAAAATGCACAAATACTTTTGTGAAATTGCATCATAAAACTTACGCTTGCAGCAAAAGTGTCATGCCCATTAAAACTGAAAATGCATGGTGATCTGTCAAGTTTGAAGCACCACACATGAAATGAGAACAAGAAACAAGCAACACAGAACACAAAAACAAGTAATAAAATAGATATCATGGCCACAAATGAAGAATTTCTTCCCACAACATATAAATTTGTGGCAAAAATTTGTTCCATCATTTTGGTTAATTGCAACCATGTTGTACTAATTTGTTTCCTCGTCTTATTATAATGATATCAAATCATATACAGGTCCACAAAAGGGAGAAAACAATTAAGCAATGGGAGCTCATTTTAAAATTGTAGCCACATTGTCTATTTTTCTCCCGCGCATGTCAAGTGCAGGGCTCTGTAGTCAGACAGGTCAGTCAGTCAATCAATCAATCAATTAAGAGCTTTATGTGGATAACAGGGTTAAATAAGTGCAGTATGCCTTTTAATTCAGTCCCTAAATTTGAATTGAGGCAGAAAACATGATGCAAAATTGCAATTTACATGTGAACGTGAAGAGGCAGAATTAAAATGAAAAATGACAGACAGGTCTGAAATACCACCAAGTGAGCCAGGACTAAAAACAAAAGTGCATGATGCCCCTGGCTTGTAATTAGTTGGCCATTATTACAAAATAATCCCCCTGATGCCCCTGCCGGGGTTTATTTCGAGATGATCACACCTGACCGTGTGGAGACCTTAACACACAAAAACATGAGCTTAAACCAGCTTTCCGGTTTTCCACACTATGCCATGATCAGTGTTTAATCTGTGCTTGGCAGTGAGGCTGATTACATCATGAGGGCAAGATCCCGTGTCTACAAGACACTCAAAACAGATGTCTGGTTTTAATCAGGATGGCAATAGTCATTGCCACTAACGACTCATGCTATGACGGCGAGAGAGCGAGAGCGAGAGAGCGAGAGAGAGAGAGAGAGAGAGAGAGAGAGAGAGATCCAGACAGATACAAAAGGAGAATAAATGAATGCGGCAAAGAAATGATGGCCATAGAGATACAGCTTAATGTTTCTCTGACACGATCACATTTGCAGAGAGGTGTGAGAATGCAGCCGGCAGGCATGGGAACATATGCTGTTTCAGCACACTTATGAAGCTAGGTCTTAAAAGCCACTCTTTTGTTCTCAGCCTGCTTACTCCTCTTTCCTTGTTACCATTCTCCTCCTTTCTTTGAGTGTTCCTCTTTTTCTCTGTCGTTGATTCTTACTGTTTATCTCTCTCCCTCTGTTCTCTTTAACCATCTTTCTTTTCCTGCTCTGGACAGGGGAATTACTGGATTAGTACGGAGTGATCAATCGGGAGAAGCCGAATCATGTTTGATGTTTAATCTGAAGATTTAGAGACTGTCATTGACCATCATTACTACAGATATCTCACAGTAAGACAGAGAACGTGTGTGTGTGTGTGTGTGTGTGTGTGTGTGTGTGAGAGAGAGAGAGGTAGTGTACCGGTGTAACCTGAATCAGTAAAATTTCATAAGGGTGTACACATTGACATAAGTCAATGCAATAATTAAAGTGACCTTGATGAATGGTAATTTCTACATATACAAATACATGTTTACATTTTAACAGAAAAAATTGTAGAAGTTAACCTTAAATTATGCATTTTGAACTATGACTGAAAAATAGTAGGCTTTAATTATAAAGTAAAATTAAACAAGTTACATAAATACTGAAAATTATTAATAAAATATTTCAAATAAATAGGAATTATTTTTATAGTTAACTACATTATTAATTACATTCCTACATTGTTAATTTTTAAATAGACTAAGATGATTAAATGCTGTAAATACAAAAAAAATAATTAAAAATAAAATGGTAGGCTATATTTAAACATTTAAGAAAATTTTAACTTGCTGTGCATTATTAATAAACTTCTTAAAAAAAAAACAAAGTAAAAAGTAAAAACATAATAAGAATACTGTTCATTGTTTGTTCATGGTGCTTATTCGCTAACATTTACATACAAAACTTTATCGTAAAATGTTATGCTTGATTCCATTTCTTGGAGGGGTGTTTTTATGTGTGTACTCCCAAACAAGACAAAATGCTTCATTTATCAGCTTACACCGCACATACAGTACACACTTATCTACCATTAAAGATGGTCATTTCCAAAAGGTCAAGTCTTCACAATCTTTTCCAGTTAAAAATAATACAATAAATCAATGGTCTGACATTTCCCTCCTGCTATGCTTTATTTTCTGTGTCCATATGTCTCAATTTCTCTGCGTCTAGAATTCTAACCCGTCATTTCATCTCAAAACCTAATCACATAACATCCCACACTGTGTAGCATGTTGCAAAAATAGAGGCTTACTTTATCCAACCACAGCTACGAAACTGTGGCGCAGCCTTCGCCCCACGCAATTATTTAAAAACACACAATTGGAAATGTACAACCGAGTTATGAAACATGAATGAGCAATAAGAAACAGTCAGACACTGGAAACCATTTTTTCCAAAAAAAAAGAGAAGAAAAACAAGTTGCATTCCAAGTGCCCCCTCCCCCCGCAGTGAGTCCACAAACTGAGTTTCAATCTAAAACTTTTACATTTCAGGTCTTAGTGCTTTTTTAATATTTCAGAGAGGAGTTGTGGGTACTTTTGATAAAAGCACCATTTGATAATGCCGGATCACGTAGCACTCTAATAGATCTGCTCCCATAAATGATTTATAGAGTGCTCATTTTTAGTCCTCTCCTTTTAGCAGATAAAATAATAATAGTGGAATACATTATCTCGGGGCAGAGCGCGGGTCAGGAACGGAATACAGAATATCGCCACCACAGGTGATAATGTGCGCGAGCTTGTGTGGTTTTTGTGCGTGCATGAATGCATAGATGTGTCCTTGCATGTGTGTATGAGAGAAAGGGTAAGGAAACAGCCACACAGAATGAACCTGTAATGCATGATCAAGTCAAAAGAGAAGATGTGAAACATCTTTCTTGACTGACACCTCTATTCTTTCATCTTTCAAAGCCTTAGGTGTGTGTGTGCATGGCCATGTAATTGGCCTTACCAATTAAAAAACCAGCTCTGCTTGGTTTTACTCAAAGAAATGGGTACCTTTTTACCTGTATCTCTCCCTGTATCTCTCCTCATTTTCTCTCCCTCTCTCTATGTTTAACATTAATGCAGAGGAAAAAAGTGTCATTCCTATTTATAGGAGCTCACGGTATCTGGCAGAAGGAAGTGTTCTCTCTTTTCTGTCATGCTCTCTGCCAAAATGAAAACAAGAGACAACAAAAGGATGAGGACAGGAAATGTGTAGTAAAGAACAAGAGGATTGAGAGGTCTCATTTTGATATTAAGGCAAAGCTGTAGGTCACTGCACAGGCTGAAAGCGGCTCTGTCTATAAATTCTTCCATTTCCATTTCAATTTGATGTAGCGGTGGTACACTTCACTGTAAGCTACGTCATCTGGACAGTGCATGACTTTGCGAAACAGATGCGATCAATTTCTTGATGTCCAAAAAATGGATCTGAGAGGGTGGAATTCCTAAACTCCCAGTGTAGTGACTGTGGATGTGCAGTCTGTAATAGGAAGGCTGTGTGTGTTTTGGAGGGCTGTTTAAGCTTAAACCAGTGAAAAAGGATGACCCATTTTTGTACTGAATATCACAAATGATAGTACTGGAACAAAAGCGGCAGATCAAGCCCGCAATTACGGCTCATATCCGCATACACACGCAGTTAACTAGACAAAAGATGTATTCAGAGTTTCTGTAAACGAAAGCCGAGAACGGAAATAAAGGTCATTATGAGTTGAGAGACCCTAGTGAAAAATAAAAATATCTACTAAAATGTATTTGAAATACATTTATTTTGTGCTAAGTATACTACAAATATATTTGACATATTATGTGCTTAATAAAAATACCCTGCAGTTGTACTTTTGGTATACTAAACTGGTATACTTAAAGTCTGCTAAATATACCAGTTATCTGCTTAACCCCCTGGGGTTGAAGCCCGCACCGGTGCGGTCTGTCTCGTATTTTCTTTATGATTGCGAAAAAAACTAAAAATACTCTATTGGTTTTGATCATACAGATAAGGATAAAGTATCGTTTGAAACTGCAAAGGGTCTACTTTTATTTGTGTATAGTCATATAACAACAAAACAATGTGCTTTTGTAAAATGAAGAAAATAAACGGGGTGCGTTCTCTGCCATCTCAGTCTATGTCACCTCTCTTCACAGACATAAAACAGCCTGAATCTCAGCGAATACTTGCCTCAAAGACATGAGAAATATATGTATACAAACCTTGAAATGTCTATGTTCAAATGAAGTCACGTCCAAAACAAATATTCTCTGTTAAAGTAAGCCGTCTCAACTCATTATCTCTAATGTGACCACACCCAGAGCTGATCGCGCTTTTCAAATTCTAAACATCCACGTGAGACGCGCATGCATGTAAACGCCCACATCGCCTCCACAAGTTCATCCCGGCTACTTTTCGTTTCTGGAAGAAGACGTGCTAGAAGAAGAGAAATAACCCAGAATTTACCACAGAAAGAGAATACAATGCGATGCGTTGCGCAGCTGGATCCAGTGGAGGATATCATTCTGATGAGTAGCCTAAGATTACTTGCATCTGTTGTTATTGTGTTATTGTGACATAACTTGTACACATTTTACTAGTTAGACTTTTCCCAAACTATAATTCCTGACTACATGTATGAAATCAAGTGAAACATTTTGAAATATGTGTCATTTCATTGTCTAAATGTCTCACAATGCCAGGATGTTTGTTTAATGTTTTATAACATATAAAACCACAAGATATAAAAGTAGTGTGAGTGTTAACACTATGAATGAATGTTTGGCACAAAGGTGTGTTACTGTTCAAGTCTCAGTGTTCAGATCAGTATGTTCAATCATGTGTCCTTGACCTTCACTGTGTATATTTTTATTATACTGTATTGTAAATAAAATACAAATAATAATCAAAAACCCACATTATTTTACCCTCCTCACACTCTTTCTTACCTGTCTCAGTCACATTCATATTGATGGCCCATTATGGGAGGCCCTTTGTCTCTCAAGTGTGAATTAACTACTAAATATTCATGGCCATTGTCACTCCCTCGCATAAGGGCATTCTGTCACAAAACATGTTTTACAAATGTTAAATCAATATATTGTTTTCTGTGAACAAGTGAACAGGATCATTTTCACATCATTTTGTAGCAAAAACTCTAGTCTACCACATCCAGTTCTCAAAGGTCTTGTGAACAAATATTATGTATGTGTTTTATGCCATTATTTCAGTGACTCAGTGCTGAATACAGTGTTATCAGACTTTAGCCATTAATATGTTTTTAAGATACTGAAAAAAACACAAATGTCAAGGCATGTCGATACTTCTCAAGGGCTCCAAAAAAAACCCTCAGACCCCAGAGGGTTAATGTACTTTAATTGTGTGGAAGTATAGTGCTGAAGTTCAACTAAAGATATACTAAAGTATATTTGATTGTGCTAAAGGGGAACTATTGCAAGTGTACAGTACTTCAGGTACACTTTAAATATCTTGCATTTAAAGATTGATATAACAGAGAGACCGTACAATATTTATCAATAGTGGTATTAAAACACATTAGGCATAATATGTTATAGGAATAAGAAATATTCATTGTGCAATAAAGAAATAGGCCTACTCCAAATAAAGTTTAATTATCATTTTAAATCAGTAAGTCTTAAGTTATATGTATTTATATGTTTTTTTAATAATAAAATAGCCATCTTAGATCATATATCAATAAATTTAATTACGTTTTTGTGAGAGCACATTAAGAAAATGTTTAAATTGTCACATAATTGCGTAAATATTTTTTCTGTTGTTGACTATTTGAAGAAATTAACATCATTTGGGTTAGACAGACCATTATTATGAAACTATCTTTCATATCAAAACTAATGCCTTAATTTCTCTTAAGCATTTTTTAAAAAAAATAAATTGGCTTTCAAAATTGATCTCCAAAAGTCTGATACCATGAGTGAAAATACTCCTGTTCTGCAATAACAATACCGTTTTTTGAAATGTTTTTGAAAGAAGCCTCTACAATTAAGCCTATAATTTAAAACTCTTTTATATTTAGAATTTATTTTAAAAAGTAATTTATTCCTGTGTTGACAAAGCTGATTTTTCATTAGCAATTACTCCAGTCTTCAGTGTCTCATGATCCTTCTGAAATCATTCTAATATGCCGATCTGGTGCTCAAGAAATATTTCTTCTTATTATCAACTGCTTAACATGCTTTATATTTGTTGGGGGGCGGGGGGCATTTTTCTTTCAGAATTCTTTGGTGATCAAAAGTTCAAAAAGAAAGCATTCTTTAATAGACTGTTCACTTTTGCTTTTGATCAATTTAATGTGTCCTTGCTAAATATAAGTATTCATTTCTCACCAAAAAAACAAAAACAAAAAAAAAACTGACCCCAAACTTTTGGAAGGTAGTGTTTCTAATTCTCTTCATTCTATGCTTCTTTGGCTCATTTCATTTTTACATTTCATTAGTCTCCCCTCAATATACACAAACACCAGTACAACCCCCACTCCACACACACTATGACTGTGGGTGTCTTCTTTCCTAGTTGCAACAGTCTCTTGAGCAACAGAAAGTGGGACAGTTATGAAGAACTAATAGCCTGACAGACTGCATGCACCCTCATTCGCCTCAAGCCATTTCCTCTTAACATCTTTCTGTTTCTATCTCTCTCATTCAATGATGTCATTGATTCTACTCGCTTCCATACACAGTACACTCCAATATGCCCATGCACACTCAACGATTGCTGGAACAGGGCAGAGAGAGAAACCATCTGTGCTGCTGCCACAACTGAAGAAACTGTCTTTCCTATTGCTTCTCTCTCATGTTCTCACATCCTCAAAAAACATATAAGGTGTCATATTCTGCAGTTCTGTGAGCTGTGCATATGTACATATAAAGGAATGACTTCAGAATGTGCTACTGGATACGGACAAATAAATGTGCATGCAGATGTCATTGATCCCTAAAGAAAAGTTCAGGAAAGAACAGCCTCCATATCAGCAGGATTCTATCCTACGCAGGGAGACCCCAGTGGATACACAATCTCAAAACCCAGAGTAATCAGAATAACAACCCTCATCATCAGGATTATATCGTCTACATCATCATATCAATCTCACTAAGTGCTTTCACAATACGTTTCATCATTTTAAGCAGCTAAATATGACAGCAACTTTGAGCCTCATTCTGTAAAGAACCTCAATAAAGATAGCAGTACATCTACATGTCATTACTGAACCAGACAGTGGATAAGTGCTACAATACAAGGTTGTTTGGAGAGATTAGATGCATAAAATTTGATTTGATATCAAAAATACATTTGACTTTTTTCTGCTTTTAGCCTACCCCAATCTGGGTTTTAAAATTAGATTTAAAATAGAGGGAAAAGCACAGCAGAAAGCTTGAAATGTGATGGATTAAATACATAATGATCTGTTTTGGGTTGAGAAACCTGAGAACCCCCCCCCAAAAAAAAAATGTAATTTACTCATACACATGTTGTTCCATACCTGTATGATTTTCTTTCTTTCGTAGTCCTTGAAAGCAATAATGAAAAATGCCCTCATTTACATACCTTCATCTGTATGTACCAAATCTGCACTGTAAAAAATAAAAAAGTTGAGCCAACTTAAAATTTTAAGGCAACCAGCTTTTTGCAGATTTTTGAGTTCTCTCAACTTATTTCTGTAGGAGATTCTCAACTTTTTGTTGTATAAACTTAAAACAACAAGTTGAGAAAACTCAAAAATCTGCTGAAGTTTGTTGCCTTAAAATTTTAAGTTGGCTCAACTTTTTTTTTTTTTTTACAGTGTGTATGTATTTCTTTCTTCTGAAGAACACAAATGAAGATATTCCGATGAAGATCTCTGGGGTCCAAACAACACTGGTCCCCATTATTTTGTGTTACACAGAAGAAACAAAAGTCATACAGGTCTGGAACTACATGAAGGTGAGTAAATGATGACATCATTTTCATTTTAAGGTAAATCCCTTTAAGTTTGTGTTGGCAAGTGTATATGAGGTAATAGCTTATTTGTGCTAGTCCTAACCACCTGAAATAATTAGTAGAACATGCCCACCTCAATATTCAGATTAGTTGTCAATCAACACGACAATCCGACATCACATCTTTTCTTTATGGAGGTCATTCTTCCCAATGTGTGCAAATCCATGTATCAAGACCCCTGAACCACATTCTTTTTCTCTCTTTTTCCCCTATTTCATTCACGTTTAAATTAAAATAAAAGCCTTACTTTGGTGTGATACCACTTGTACCAATGAATCACTCTGCAAACTCACACAAGAAAATATGCATGTTTGGTAATGTGACTCACAGTCCAGCCCCCTCCATCCGTGCTCATATCACAGTAGACCTGAAAGCCGGCAGGATAATGAGTGGGAAAAACAGAGTAGATGCCATCTTCTCTCTGACCACTAGCATATATATCACTACAGTCCCGTGGAGGAGAGCCTTGAAAGAAAGAGAGAGAGAGAGAGAGAGAGAGAGAAAAAGAGAGTCAATCACAAAAAAAACACAAAGAGTAGATAATTGGATGGTTCCAAGATAGCAAATAGCTAAACTAGGCCAAGGCTAATTTGATGACCAAAGGAACATTGCTATAGGTTAGCCAACATGATTTTGCTCAGGTTTTTCCAAGACAGCTGGTGCTTCTCAGTTTACTGGTCTCTGTTCCCAAAAGAGCGATCCTTTTCCCTGATTATAGAAAACACTCTCCCCTTCACTGGCACATACTTGCATACAAGTGTCTACTCCATACTGAGGTTCATTACAAGCCACACCTGTGGCTCCAGCAGACACATCAAGGCCTTAAATGTAAAGTGGTAAAATGCTTTCAGACACATTAGGCCTCCCGAGAGCACAATTTAAGCACAGACACTTTCCTTTGGCTTCCAGCGACTCATCTAATGAGAATTCAGATCAGCGGGGGCACAAAAAGAAGACAATAGTTATGTGTGCTTTTTAAACAGTTTTCCGTGAAATTGTCTGATGTTCTTTGGATTGAGAATCAATGAGTCAACAGTGAGAGAAGGATCAGAGCATCTCTGCTCGGGGGACCAAAGTGCTTGTGATTCTGAATTGATGTCAGAGTACATGATCTGCATCTGAATCTTTGCTCAACGGACCATAGAACTTTCAAAGCTGAGCAAAAAATGCCATGTGACTAATCACTCTGGAGCCACAGGAAATAGTAAGAGCATAGTATGCTACTATGCTTTTCTGAATTCACTATCAACTATATCTATCAACTAGCAACTATATAATTGCACTGTCCATGGAGCGGACCTGACTAACATTTCACTGCTGGTTATACTCTGTATAATTGTGTATGTGACAAATAAAAATCTTGAATCTTGAAAAAACTATCTTTAGTTGTGATGTCAAAAGCATAAAAAAGTCAATTTCACACTTTTAAGAGCCTCCAAAAAATAACTTGTCACTAGTCACCAGTGTTGGGGAAAGTTACTTTTAAAAGTAATGCGTTACAATATTGCGTTATTCCCTAAAAAAGTAACTAATTAAGTTACTTAATTACTTTTTATGGAAAGTAATGCGTTACATTACATTTGTGTTACTTTTTAAATCTGGGCAGGGCTTGCTTGTTTGTTCTTAATATAAATCTATTCCAATCTTTTAGTATTTATAAATAAATGTCTTAAAGAATCAACGGTACCTGATTATCTGAAACATGCCGTTGTTCAACCCTTTCTTAAACGGCCAAATTTAGATCCTAAGATTTTTATCAAATTTTAGACCGGTTTCTAAACTTTCATTTATTTCTAAAATATTAGAGAAGGTGGTTCTCCAGCAACTTTCCAATTTTTCTGGAAGAAAACAAGGTCTTTGAAGCTTTCCAATCTGGATTTAGAGTATATCATTCCACAGAAACGGCACTCGTTAAAGTTTTAAATGATATATTAAGAACTCTGGATAACGGTAGCCCGGTCGTGCTTGTGATGCTAGACTTAAGCGCTGCCTTTGACACAGTCGATCATACTGTACTATTATCCCGTCTGGAGCAATGTGCAGGTATCAAAGGGAAAGCTCTAAACTGGTTTCAGTCATTTCTTGAAAATAGAACATTCTCTGTGAATATTGGAGGCTGTGCAACGCATTCAGTCCCATTCAGATGTGGAATCCCGCAGGGGTCCATTCTGGCTCCAATGCTGTTTTCTATCTATATGCTGCCTCTAGGCTCTATTTTTAAGAAATATAATATTTCCTTCCACTGCTACGCAGATGATATTCAAATTTATTTCCCTTTAAAACAAGATAAATACCGCATTGACTCCTTACTATCCTGCCTTGATGATTTAAAAGCTTGGATGGCTGTAAATTTCCTAAAATTGAATGACAATAAGACGGAGATTATTATATTTGGGCACAATGAATCCAAAACAAAACCCATCTTGGATCTTGGTTCTATTTCTCACTATGTTAAACCTTGTGTAAAAAACCTGGGGGCCCATCTTGATGCGTTGAAGTTCGATACTCAGGTCAGCTCTGTGGTTAAGTCCAGTTTCTTTCATTTAAGATCACTGGCAAAGGTGAAATCGTTTTTGTCTGGTAAGAACTTGGAAAGGGCTATTCATGCCCTTATTACCTCAAGACTAGATTACTGTAATGCACTGTATATTGGGATAAGTCAAAGTTTACTCTCTAGACTACAAACAGTTCAAAATGTAGCAGCTAGACTCCTGAGCAGGGTTAAAAAATATGAACACATCACTCCTACATTAAGATCCCTAAACTGATTACCGGTCTGCTATAGAATTGATTTTAAGATTCTTTTATTGGTCTATAAAGCGCAAAATGGCCTGGCACCATCTTATCTTTCAGACCTTGTGTCGGAATATGACACCGGGAGGTCCCTGAGATCCACAAATCAGGGGAAATTAGTGGTACCAAGAACAAAATTAAAACTGAGAGGCGACCGGGCCTTTTCAGTAGTCGCACCAAAACTGTGGAACAGTTTGCCGTTGAACGTTAGAAATGTTAAAACTGTTGGGCTTTTAAAGCAAAACTGAAGATCTATTTATTGGATATAGCTTTTAATCAGGGACACAGTGGTATGTTATAATACTTTTTGATATGTATGGGTATTGTTGATATGTTATTAGTTTTTGGATGTCTATTTATTTGGCATGTGTACAGCACATTGGTCAACAGTTGTTGTTTTTAATAGTGCTCTATAAATAAATGAAAATGAAATAAAAAAGTTATATTTCTGGCAAACATAAAAGCCCTTTCACACCAAAAGTGAAATGAATATTCCTAAGGCTGAAGGGAAAGTAAATTCACATCTGTAAAGTAGAATGCAGAAGAAGAGAGTTCAACACTTCAGCAGTAAAAAAAAAGAAGCACAAATGTTTATCTAGAGTAATTTTTGCTTATTAGTATGGTTGAATTAGATCATCAAAGGTCAGCAGCAAAGACATTGGTTAATAAAATGCGATTAAATACATAAAGGATATTTGTGTTATTTAACATTTAATTATTGCAGGTTTGTGTCACATTCTGAGTTGCATCTCACTGTTTTTATTCATTTTGAGGAATAATGAATCTGTTTTTTGTTTGTTTGTTTTTTTTGCGAGTGAGATGGATTAATGCATGTTCACATTTATTCTAGAACTACAGTAACATCTTACTCCAGATTTCTCTCAACATGGGGACAGAGGAGCTGTCAATCAATAAATGGGAAAAAGTGACTGGCGTTACTAATTTGAAAAAGTAACTCAGATAATTTCTTGTAAATGAAAAAGTAATGCGTTACTTTACTAGTTACTTGAAAAAAGTAATCTGATTACGTAACTCGTGTTATTTGTAATGCATTACCCCCAACACTGCTAGTCACTATAATATAATGAAATAATAGCAATACATGTTGCATGCAAAGAAAATGTAATGATTCTCAGAAGAGAAAGATGTCAACAAAAATCTGGACTCCTTGGGATGAAGAGAGGGATGGATGTGAATGATCAACATTAAAATACACATTAATACACTGCCATTAAAAAGTCTGGGGTCAGTAAGATTTTTTAAAAATATATTAATACTTTTATTCTGCAAGGATCCATTAAAAGTGACATCAAATACGTTTACACTGTTACAAACAATTATATTTCAAATAAATCCTGTTCTTGTTATTTGATGAATATATCAAATATATAATATAAAAACAATATATATTGGTTTTCACAGAAATATTAAGCAGCACAACTTTTTTCAACATTGATAATATTAAGAAATGTTTCTCGAGCACCAAATCAGCATATTTGAAGGATATTCTGAAGGACAATGTGATACTAAAGACTGGAGTAATGGCTGCTGAAAATTCAACTTTGTCATCACAGGAATACACTGCATTTTAAAATGAATTAGCATAGAGAAAATATATTTTATATTGTAAAAATATTTTACAATATTACTATTTTACTGTATTTTTGCCATTTCCAAAAAGACTTAAAAAAATCTTAACAACTCCAAACTTTAAAATAGTGTATAGTGGCACAAATGGACAAAAGAAAGAGAGGTAAAATCCCAAACATGTTAAATAAAGGAGATGGTCAGGCAGGCTGGATCCCCTACCATTGGCACAGCCTTTAAGGCGAACTCCTCTGACTGGCGCCCTCTGCAGGTCAGCCTTCACCCTGGCCTTTAGACCTCCAGTATCCTTCTGCATGGCATTTAGAGCATCGCTCACAGAGTTGACAACCTTCACCATGTTAATCTGACTCTCGGACAGCAGCTGCAACAGATACACAAACAAGAACCATTACACAGACAGCATGAGCTAACAAGGCAACTGGCCAGAAAAAACTGCAGGCAACAGACATGTGCAGCAAATCAGATCAGTTCGGTGGATCTCAGCTTATTACATACTTGAATTTTTAGGGGAAATAAAAATTCTATCATCATTTACTCAATCCTGTATGATTTTTCTTTTACAGACCACAAAAGAAGATAGTATGAAGAATATAGAAAATAAAAACCCTACTGACTTGAAAACAACCTTTGTGCTCTATAGAGGAATGACAGTGATCATGTTTTGGACCCCATCTATACCTATATTTATTTTTTTAGTATCTCAAGATAAATTTACAAGGCTCCATTACTCAAAAACATATGAGCCATTGTCTGTAATATGCAATCTCTTCTATACTGAGATTTAGTTTAGTGACTTGGACAGCAAAATGTTCAGTTATAGCTCTACAGCACAACATAAAACAAATATTTTGCCAAGTTTAGATCTTTGTTTGATGGCTTTAAGTTATGGGAACTCTATAGGTTCATTTCCTAGACATATAGAAAGCTCTGAACCTATGATGTGAGCTGCTTATTGTCCACTGAAAATATAAATCCCTTGTAGCCCATGAGAAGGCAAAATCAGTCTGGGAGACAGGTTCCATAAGGCTAGCTGTCATTTTAGCTCAAATGCTTGACATGCAATAGAGCTGTAAAGGTCTTTGTGCCAGATTTACGGTGTGATTTTCTGCTTGAGGCAGTGAGCTGATTCTGCTATTGCTTGTCTACCTAGAAATAAGACTATTGAAAGAAACACACACACACTGACAAAGGTATGTGTGCCTTAAGAGATCTTAAGAGATCTGACCCATTTTAGATGGAAAACCCCCTGTGTTCCTGTGAGCATGAGCTTGGGCTTGTTTCATTGTTTGTGAGGCACATTCAACATAATGAATGAGTGTCCTGTCCTCGCCTGCAGCTCAACAATGTGTCCTGTATAGTGATCTTTAAAGGACAAGTACTCATTTGAACAGGACACACACTGACTATGCATTTTGTAACTGATGAGCTATGAACATAAACTATAAAACTATACTACATCTCATACAAAACGTTTTCCCCTCCTTGTCCATAGTTGTTCCATTGTTCAGGAGTCATCAAACATGCACTTTTGTCTTTTGGATACAGTGAGTCCAATTCCTCTGTTGGGACAGGAAAACCGACAGGACCATTACTAATACACCGTACCACACCAAATGATGTTCTCTGCGGGACCCTTGACTATTAGCGTACTGAACCCTATAGATCATGGTTGGTTTGATACCTCAAACACTTGCACATGGCGCAAACACGTATATGCTAGTGCACTAACAGTGTAATGCCCATAGGAGGTAACCTTAAGCTAAAGGTCTTTTTCAGGGTTATATCTGTAAGATTGCAATACTGAGTTGATTGACAGTGCAGAATTACATCCTTTAACCCTTTAACGCGTACGATCACACCGGTGTGATCAGTCTTGGCTGGTCCCTGGAGCGTACGATCACACCGGTGTGATTAGAACATTCAGAGAGTCACGTCATCAACTGCTGAATTCAAATCTGCTTTCTCGCGTTGGCTGGCGCGGAGCCAGATCGCACGCGCTGAGCGCTTGTGATATTATCACAAATATTCAGTGTTTTCAACCATATAATGCTTATTTTAGGTTTCAGACCTTTAAATACACATAAGTACTAGCAAAAGCACACATTTATAGATTGTAAAATACACGCTGATGTCTATGGAAGCAGCATAATGATCCTTACAAATATAATCTGACAACGTGTTTTATTGATATCATATACAGATTGTGTAGATAACTTTAAAGTTTACTCTGCTCTTCTCCCAGTTTAACCGGAGACTTACTTTAAATTGTTTTGGGAGGAGAGGATGAATTTACATGTTGTTAATCCCACAGCTCGGATTCAGCGCGAACAAACATGGCGGCGCCCATCACCCGGTATAGATCAACTAACACGGTCATTATAAAGTATTTAAACTACCAAATACATTTACTTGCACATATTTCAGAATCGGAATATCAGATATTTCATAATATAGTGAGTATGTTTGTGAATTTTAATAATCAAAAAAGAAAAAACGAAATAAAAGCGATACATGTGTCATACAGCGCTACTGTGGCTGCAGTGTGTCACATGACAAGCATGACGCGTCGCCATGGAAACAATAAGGCTATACATTCTAAAATAACGGTCGCCTAAAAAAACTCACGCTGGGGGCTCAGCTAGAATATTTTAAACTCACGTGTGAAAGGGTTAATGGGAGAGTGTAAACAGAATAGTCGCTGAAGCTAAAATGCCACTACATCTAAAATAGATTCACAAAGAGCTCATTCCTCACCAATATTTCTCACTTTTATAGGTGATGCCATGTGCTCTCTGAGGGGGAGGTTGAGTTACATTCTGTTTGCATTTGCATATCCTGCTGCCTCACATAGCGTATGTGCTAAAATGCTATCATGTACCTCAGTGCACTATCAGAGCTGGTTTCCCCACAAATTAACAATTAAACTGGTATTACAATTTAATACAGAACTGGTTTTAATTTGTGACAAGGGAACTGTCTGTTTCATTTTTCATGAAAAGGGAGATAATTACAGGTATAATTGCCCTTAATTAATAAGGTTTGATAAATTTAGGGATGACACATTTTTACGTTGTTTCTAGGGTAACCGCACGCCCTCTTCTGTCTCTTTTTCTTCCCTCTTCAGTTGCAGTTCAGGCCTGTGCTGAGTGTTGCTTTCTGTGCTCCTTTCCAGATTTCACAAATCCATCTATTCATTCAAACTGTATCAAAGCCCAACCAAAAAAAAAAAAAAGTACGAAACAGAAAGACCCCTCACAATTACACACACACACACACACACACACACACACACACACACACACACACACACACATGCTCACACACAAACACAGGTCACCACTGCTGTCTAAAAGTCATCAGAAAACGGAGGATTATTTTCTGTTCAGGGGGGATTTCGCTAACGCTTTTCTCTGTTGCACAGGTGTTTGGTAGTGATAAACAACTCTCTTTCACTCCTGCCCGCTGTGTGTGTTTGTCGACATGTGTACATCTGTGTGTGTGTGTGTGTGTGTGTATGTGTGTTTGTTTGACAGATTTGGTGTGTAGGAGCTTGTCAGTAACTTGTGGTTAGAGAGAGATGGTGTTAATCCTAAACCTTAAATCTTCGTAATTCAGATTAAAGTCAGGCTTTAACTCGGTGGTAATTCACTTAACACAGAAAAACAGGCGGCATCTGCTGTTCCCCAGCCCTGAAACTGTAGTCTATAGAGGAAGAAGAGGTACAGCAGTTGCCATCTAGTGTATCAATGTCCTCATATCAGCTTTCTCCGTCCTCAGCTGGCAATAACAGTGTATGCGACTATAACACTAGAACCGTGCATAATGCAGTCTGAGTACAATATGTTACAGGATGCCGATGTGAAAGCCAACACATAAATAGAATGCCCTGGAGCAGCAGAAAATTCTACCTATAAAGAACTGTGCAGGGAAATTACAATATATTGCAAATAAACAATCAGTGGCACTTTGACACATGGTGGACATTGAAACCAAATAAAGGTGTCTTACACAGCCATAGAAATACTGCTATGAATACATTCTATGTAAAAATCAATTTTCAGAAAGCCTTAAACCATGGAATTATCAGGATGGAGTATACATTTAAACATTTCATATGTACACTTTTATGTTTTTTTTTTTTTTAAATTACACTATCATTTAATATTTTGGGATCAGTATGATTTTTTTTAAAGAAAAAATTTAACCTAGGCTCATTGGAAATATGTGCCTCTCCATACATTTCTGCAAAACTGAAAAAAAATGTACCTATATGTACGATTCACTGTAGTTTCCAGTTGAAATGAACACTAGAGGCAGTAAAACTCCTTTTCACACAAAGTATGATTTACAGGTACAGAGTTTTGATTAATAAAGGCAAATTTTCCATTACTTGCAGAATATTATGTTACGCAGTGTCTATTTACACTAAGTGCAAATAGCCTGCCTTGTTGGCAGAGGCTATTTACACTAACTCCGCCCACTAACGTGTGATTGGGATAGTCAACATGGAAAAAAGACGTTCGTTAAACATTAGTTTGTTAAACATCAGTTTCAACCTGCCTTTTGCCGAACTTTTTTCTCCCTTTTCAAATCTCATATCGCATCGGAAAGGCATTTATTTAAAAAAAAAATGAAGGAAATAATCAAAAAGTTTAAAATATTATTAATAGTGTCAGGTAGGGTTAGGGTAGGTGTAGGGAGGGCTTTATTGTCCAAAGGTGGCATCCATTTAATAATTTGAATTAAAATTATAATTTACATTCTATACGTTATTGTTGCGTACTGTTTTATAATGTACTACAATACTGAGGTGCAGATAATTGCCACTATTTGCAGTAAGTATAAATAGCAGAAATTAGCGTAAATTACACTTAGCGTAAATAGCATCTATCGCTGTTTCCACTTAGCGTAAATAGCATTTATCGCTGTTTCCACTTAGTGTAAATAGCCGCTGCCATTATGTTATGACTTCAAAACACTTTTAACATCCTGCACGATTTGAAAACTGATGCTTTTGAACGCTGTCATCACACATACAGCTTCATATGCATGAGTTTTCTAATTCAGCAGGTTTACTCGGTAGCTCATGTGATATGGCATTGCACTCGGGTGATGAAGAGCTCTGGTATGAACCGCGGGAAAATACAGTTCTACAAAACAGCTCAAATCTGCATAAGGAAGTTAAAATAGCACGACTGCATCAAGCAAATACGTTTTTATATTACTTTTGCATTTGTTAACACTATCAGGTAGGTTTAGATATTTGAATTCTGAACGGTCGCAATACGTACCTCAAGCAGCATAATAAAAACGCTGCAATACGTTCCTGTACCAATGTAATAAAAACATGCCACGGTCACGTATTAAACGTGTGTTTTAACGCCACTCTCTGGACATTTCACTATGAAACTGCCGCGAAACGTGCAGTAAGGTACATTGTTACGGTGTTGCAGAAATGTATGTAGAGGCACGTATTTCCAATGAGTCTGAGTTGAAAAAATTAATTTGCTATCACTGGAATGAACTTTAACATATTAAAATAGAACCATTATTTTAAATTCTAAATATATTTCACAGTACAATTTTTTACTGTATTTTTGATCAAATAAATGCAGCCTTGGTGAGCATAAGAGACTTCTTTAAAAAAAAATAAACATCTTGCCAACCCCAAACATTTGAATGTTAGCGTTCATATTATATCATAAATAGTTAAATTCAGTAATGATAAACAAATCAACCAACCACATTTTCATACAGAAAATAAACTCTTTATATTGCCAGGCTGTTGTTGTCTTATGACTGTAATTTAATTTCTAATCTCATTTAATTTGACTCTAAAATAATTTCATATTTAAAATACTAATTTTATTACATTATTTCTGCTATATTTCTGTACAGCATTCCATGTAAATTAACTAACTTTCTATGGTATACGTGACTCATGTGCAGCTTCTGTGCCTTGAAACTTTCGCTTCTGATACACAAGGACTATTTCAGTGAACATTTATCTCCATTACTAACTTTCAGATTTCAAACTGGCTGGCGATGGTGATAAACAACTTCCAATGAGTCCTACATTGATGACAAAAGCATTTTGCAAATGAGCCACGGTTTGAAACAGCATAAAGTGTGAGAACAGACCAGCGGGGTGGCAATTGAACTGAGATTCAGACTCAGGGAAACATAGCAAGTGTTAACGCAGCATTATTCTCCCCGAAACGTCATTTATAATGGATTCTGTCCATTTCCCAGAAGTTCAATGGTTTGACAAAAGCTACTGCTGAGCTGAAGTCACACCTGCTTAGTTCTGCTCATGTAGAGACTGTAACCATGATTTCAGTCTTATGGTGCACCAATGTTTCCATCTAAGTTATTGCACCTATAACATAATTTGAAGAAGAACTATTAAAAAAGAACTACTACTATTAAAAGAACTATCAAAAGTTTTCAGGCAAAGTAAGTGGGTAGTTACTATTTTGTCAACTACCTACATGTATATACCTCTATGTTATATTTAGCTATAGATGCAGCTGCTGTTCTGCATATGTGTGCATCTGTACACCATACCTGTATAAGTCTGTTCTGTTCAGTCTGCAGTGTATTCAGGTCCTGTCCCAAGTTGCTTTGTCCTCTTCTGAGAGACTCATAGTCCATCTTCAGCTGTCCCGCATGGGCAGACAGCTTAGCAACTTCCTCTGCCAAGTTGACCAATAGTGCTCGATCTTGACCTTTGACGGACTTGAGATCCGTATCGTGGTCTGTGAGCGAATGCAGCAATGACGTCTGCACGCCTTCCAGCCGCAGGAAGTTACTGTTATAATCAGGGCAGTTGGGATCAATGAAGATATTGATGCGTGATCCATCACCCCTCTCGACTGTCACCAACGCATTGGCTTCGTCCTGATTGGTGCTAATATGAGGCGGGCCGTCCGACATAGGGGGAGCCTGGTAGTGGTTCATAAGAAGAATGGTTCCCGTCACTGTGACTGCGAGCAGAACGGCCACAAAGAGAAGGATGGTACATAGCAGATAGCTACAACTCATCCTCTGCAGACAGACAGAGACAGAGGAAAAAAGACACAGAGAGACAAAGAGAGTTAAAGCCATCATAACATCATAATCATCATTACCATTTCTGCAGAATAGAAAGCACTTTTTAAAGCCCGTTGGGGATAATACTGCAGTCTGACCCAACTGCAGAAAAGACAAAACGAGGAGAGATGGAGGTGTTTCTCACCCTTCTCTCCTCTCCTTTCACAACTTAGCATAAGAATCATCTGTTTCATGCTCATTTCTTAGTGACATAGTTCCTCTTTTCCTGCAAACAAACACAAACAACCCTCTCTTTCCCTCTCAGCTCTTCCCTGTATATATGAATCAGATTATATGCTGAAGAATCTCTGTAAAGTGAATTAATTCTGGGAAAAGGGCTACAAAAATGTAAGGATGCATTATTATTAGTATGAATAACAATCGTAAGTATAAAATTGCAAAATTTCAACAAAATTTAACATATAATCAGAGCTGGGTAGTAACTGATTATATGGATTACATAATCAAATTCCAAAAATTAAGAACTTGTAATTAGACTAAATTACATTTTAAAATACTCATAATCAGTTACTTTTTTTTGATTACATGACTACATATTATTCACACAATAGCAATAAATTATTCTTAATTTACTGATTCTCCTTAATTCCTCTTTTTCATCTTTTAAATCTTTTAAATTTCATGTATATTCACACAAAGGCCAATCAGATGGCTAAACAGCATTTCACCACTGGATTTACAAAAATCATTTCAGGTTTAAGAAGTGTTTCAACATTGCATCAACTACTAATGAACACATTCATTTTAATTTGAATTATCACTGAGTGGGTTATTTAACTATGTATTATATGTCTTTGGAAGGCTTTTGTCTTTCAGACATATTAAAATGCACAAATTCACGTTATTTCTCATTTACAATGTAATGCAAGGATTCCCAAACTTTTTTTGTCATCTGAACCTCTTTTACCTAATATATTTACTTGAAGTACTACTGAGATTTGAAATTAAGTATTTTAATAATTAAGTATCACATTTGAATGTTCACAGTTCTCTAACGTTGCTTAATGGTCACAATACATGCAGGTAAACCAATACAATATTTCATTTTTTAAGTGTTTTATTTTGATTGATGTTATTTTAAAATGATTTATTTTAATTTTACATTTTTTTCATTTAATTTTTAGCTTTTCATTAAACTCACAACCCCCCTGCAGTTCCTCTAGGAAACCCAATTTGGGAAACCTTGACATAATGTTTAATGCACTTCATGTTGTTAATTTCAATGAATGAATATACTTTCTTACTCTTATGGTGGGTTGCACCAATAAGGATTAATTTTAAATCTAGATTAAATCAAGGTTTATCTAATAATTGTTGCACCAAACTTTAAACCTTGTTTAAAAATAAGCAGGTTTACATTTAAACCATCATTTTGATCCTGGATTTATTTTATATTTAAACTAGATTAACTATCCTGTTGCTCCATTACTTTAAACTCAGATTTAAATCTCAATTAGGGATTAACTTTAAATTTACAGGTGAGGAGGTTTAAATAAAATAAAGTGTACCTACAGTTACAATATGTAGCTGATTGAACAAAGACAGAAACAGTGGGTGTGTCGTCAGGTCTCAGAGAGGTGTTTATTATAAATAAAAATGAAAATTAAAGTGCACTGAGCCGGCAGATTGTGAGGGTCGTGGCAGCCCGTAGTAAACTTGCGTCTGCTATCGAGTCCAGGATGTGAATCCGTCACTTATCTTGGTGCATCTCGGCGTACGAGAAAGAAAAGAAGACAGGATCGCGGCAGCTCCACACATGCTGCTGGTCAGCGATCTAACGGACAGTGCGGTGCTGTTACAAACGGAGGTAGTCACTCCGCGAATCATGCCAGTTATTTTCTCTTATCTCGGTTGTTTTGTCATAAGATATACTACATTAATTGATATTATAAATATATTTCCAAGACTATGAAATCCGTATGCACTGCCTCAAAGTTTTCATTGCTTGCTTGATCAGCTGTTTGATCAACGGTCTCTCTACATAGCGGTTTATAAAGACGGCGGACCTTTTACAAGTTTATTTCCTTTATCGACAAAAGCAGCTTATGTCAGAGACAGAGGATAAGGAATATTAATATTGTGCTGTTTAATTACATGACGAATCTATCATGGCGGAGAAAATTTATCGTAGATGGAGGTTTTAATTGCAGGTTCTAATCCCCGATTTGTTAATCTAAGTTTAAAATTAAGTGGTGCAACACAACACGATTTAAAATAAAACCCAGATCAACAAATCCTTGATTAGCTCTAAACTTTGCTTAATTTAATCCTTGTTGGTGCAACCCACCCTTAGTGTTTTTATATTAATATGGTACAGCATTACCCTATTTAAATCAACGTGATAACAAGTTAGGTCAAAAGTAATCTAAAAGTAGGCTCATTATATTACCTAAAATGTGTAATGTAATGAATTATGTTACTAACTACAAATTTTGTCAAGTAATTTGGAATCAATCAGTAACGGACTACAGTTTTTAAGCAATCTACCCAGCTCTGCATATACTACATTAGAAAGTAAAATTATGCAATCTACTCCACTTTACTGTAATCATGCAAATTTAAAGCTTGTGTTTTATTGTTCACATGTCTATTTGCAGGCCAAAGGTCACCAAACGTAAACTTTGGAACATAGCGGAATTCACATGAGCTTGCTTTCTCCCACATTCACACTTGTATGAATGGAAGTCAATGGATCAAAAAGTGTTGTGTGACCACACCAAAAGAATGAAGCTTTATTTGATAATCACGGATTCTTCATCAGAGAAATGCTTCTCACAAATCTGAATCTCAGAACCAGACACAGGCACCATGTTTGTGAGTGTGTGCTGTCAATGTGCATTATCCATTTGCTCAATTACCCATTTTGTGCAGTTAATAAACTCAGCTCTCCATCTCTGGTGCTGCCTTTAATGGGAAAAAAATTTATTCACTTTGAGTTTACCATCCAAATAAATGTGTGTATGTGACGTCTGGACATGTGTGCGTGCATGCAAGGATGCACTGGCAGTGGAGGTGTGCTCTCTGTGTGTAAAATATGCAATTCCCTGAATAAGTGTGTACACATATGTTCTCTTTTTTCCCAAGCCTTCTTGTTCATAAATATGCTAAACAGCCATGCTGGCATTGGCCTATACTGATGGGTGGTTAATGGATTGCTTTACGAGTTTTTGCTTTTACGATCAACTCTAGGAAAATAAAAAGATTTCGGGGAAGCACTTCAGTGAGCAGTTTACTCAGAGAGACCAGAGATCTTCCCTCCTCCATCCCTGAGGGCTGGTGGAACATGTTGAGGCACTAGATATGATAAGCTCTTGGTATGACTTAAATAGGATCGAACTACACTGAATTTGTTGAATACATTTTGTTATTTACACTAGACTATCCTTCACAGAATTACTTCTGACATAGGTGTATGGTTTTGGTATTCTGTCAAGCAAAATGTATTCATTTTTTATTATTATTTTTAATGCTACATTTATTTGGATTTACATTATTTAAATTATCATTTAAATGCGTTTAAACGTGGCTTCCAACATATGTTTATAAGAATAAACTATGATGCCAGCATGAATAACAAGATAAAACACACTGGGCATTATTTAAAATAGTTTCCCAGGTCCTTCACAATTCACTGATATCTGACGCTTCAAATTTATTCAAGCCAGCTGTTCATACTAAAGGACAAATGTTATTTTATTTAACAGGTATGACTGATGTGCTTAAATTCTACATGTAATCCAATTGAACTCAATCCAGTAATGGCCCTTGGACAGTTTCCTTTTGAACAGCTGTTTCATCTAGATGAAAATCTACTAAAATAGATTCATACGGCAAACTCTCAAAAGGTTGAAGGCAGTATTGATAGTTGGACTATACAGTATGAGCCATTTTCCCTGCAGATCAACCATCGTGACTGCTTTCTTTTCCATGTTCTGTTGCTGATTCTCTCCAGCTGAGCCTCAGTAGATTGATAGCTATTTTTGCTTGTTGTATTTTATTGAGTGAAGACTGCAACAACTTCAGAACTGAGTATCTCTTCAAGTGTCTTTCTCTCTCTATGTTTGTCCCTTTTCCAAACCTCTCTCACACACAGACACATACACACGATATTCTAAACACAAACAACACCATAAATAGGCTACACTGAGCATTTCTATGTGCGAGGTCTGTTTTCTCCCACACACTGGTGCATTCACTTGAATTTTAATTTTAACGCCCAGACAGATGAAGGGTGTTTCTGCAAAAAAAATTGTTTTACATAAAATATTCAGAAAGCAACGACACTTCAGTGGATATGAGATAGATGAATCCATAAGAGGCCTGACATACAGGGAAGAATATGATGAAATGCAGAATATAAGCCAAATGTGTGTGTGTGAGAGAGGCGTTTAGATGAATATGTAAATACTGTACATGCTGTGCACTTTCAAATAACAAACTAAACACAGAACAAAAGTGACAGCACTGAGAAAACAGCAGTTAAGAAAGCATCTGATCACAGTAACGCAAATATGTTTGAACTTGCTCTGCAATTCGGCAGTCCAGTCATGCCACATTTATTTAGTGCTTTAAAGCAAACAGCTTTACAGTATTTAACACAATAAAAACAGCAACAAAAAAACAAAGAATCATTTATTAGTGAATGTAATTATTATTATTATTATTATTATTAACAACAACAGCAATAATAATAACAACAATAACAATAAAAACAACAACAACAACAATAATAATACATTAAAATGGTAGTTTGGTTTGCATAGATTTAAGCTTGGTCTAGCACTCAGCTGTTTTGATTATTATAACAATATAAGGTATTTTAAGAGAGCTAATGTTGTGAATAAAGTAATTTATCCAAAAATGAAATGTCTTATAACTTTTTTTTTGTTCTATATCCATATAACTTACAAAAAAATGTTAGGCTTAATGATGCATCATTCAGTCAATTACTTTCTCATTCACCATTTAATTAACTGAATGAAAAGTCTCTCTGTCTGTCATTTCATTTTGCATACCAAATACATTTATTTGTATTTGTGTATATATATATATATATATATATATATATATATATATATATATTGTATATATATATATATATATACTGTATATAATTGACAATTTCAAAAGCTGAAATGATTACCTTGTATTATTTGTTAGTTAGAATATGTGTAGCTCAATATTTTAACTAATTGTAAAAGCTGAAAAATCAATCAAAGCCTACTGATTAAAATCAGTGAAATATTTTTTGATTAGTCGTTCTAATAATCATTAGATTAATTGATTATCAAAATAATCATTTGTTGCTGCTCTACAGGGGGGTCAAAAAAATCTGAAAACCCAAGTGCTTTCTTTTTTGCATGATAAATTATATTATCAGCTATCAGTGTCATGCTGTTTCTTTGTTTTAAATGTTTTAAAAATTGAAAATGTTTTGTTTATTTTCAATTAGGTTTTGAATTCAGACTTTCATTGTGGTCTCAGACGTTTGGAGCCACTTTATATGCTCCAGTAGTTCCAGGAACTAATGATATGTCAAGCTTTAAGTTTAATGGTGTGAGAGATTGAAGCCCTTACCTTGGGCGGTGTTTGTCTGACTGTGTCTGAGTCTGACCAGCGATGTTTGAGCTGAGAGGAGTTGGGCACACACTCACAGAATGTCTGCATCAAAAAAACAAACATAAAACTAAATGAAGTGTTGTTTTTCTTTGCCATTTGGTGTGTGTGTGTGTGTGTGTGTATATATATACAGGTTTTCCTATACTCTGAGTGTCAAATGTCCTCACTAAAATAGTGAAATATTATGACAACTGACTTGCGAAGACATTTTATGTTCCCATACGAAAAATGCTCATAAATCAGGCAAATCACTCTTAGATTGCAATCTAATGTTGTGCACAGGTTTCTGTGAAGGTTAGGTTTAGGACACAGAAAATTAAAACATATATAAAAAACAATAGTACATTATATTGCATTATATTATATTACTTATCAAACAAACCTTTGTGTGTGTGTGTGTGTGTGTGTGTGTGTGTGTTGGTATTCCCTACATCATGGGGACCAAATGTTCCCACAATGAGAGTAATACCAGTAAATTTTGAACTTAAAAATCTTATAAATCACAGGGGTATACCCTATTTGCGTGAGGTTAGGTTTAGGGTAAGGGGATAGAAAATACAGTTTGTACTATATATATATATAAAAAAAAAAAACATCTATTGATTGTCCCCATAAAACATGAAAACCCAACATGCACGTGTATAAACTCAGCTGGCATAAGAATCATCCCTTTGGTCTAATAATGCCCTTTTAGTAATATAGCTCCTCTTATCTTGCAAACACATAAGGTCACATATACACTTTCATAAGCATCACATCAGATTTTCTTTTTAATGTCTCCGGCAATAACAGTGGACAATATTACATTAGCTTTGCACTATATGGTAACAGAATCAGACCATTGAAACATTAGGAAGGCCTATCAGTGCTCTCTGTAAGACTGCTTTCAGAAGCAGAATATGGTCCTGTTTTCCAGTCACTCGGATTTGGTGTGTTCAACCCAACAATCCAGTGGTGCATGTTATTCCTTCCTCATTCCAGCCTGCATTTGTTCCTCATTTAATATCTTTTTTTTCCACACAGAAACACATCACATTATCAAAGTAAAATAGCCTGCAAATGTGGTTTCCCAAATTCACAAAACATCTTCAACTCATTCTCAAAATATCTTCAACTCATTCAAAGTTTGTGAAAAGAAAACACTGAATGTTATTTACACTTACAAAAGTATAGCCACAAGATAGCTTTTAGCATGAGACTAATGTGTTAAAAACACTTACTGTACTAACCTTGTCTGCACAGTTTTCCATTCTTTCTGCTGCTGTCATGACCATGTACAGTAAACATCCTGCAACTTTCACATGATACAAGCATGGATACTGTTGATTATGAAGACAGAGTGAGAGAGAGAGAGACAGCAAGAGTGTTCCAGCTCTGCATGTAAGGTGTGCATAAGCTGACTACTTGTTAAACTAATTAGATGTAGAAGTTTTACACACGCTGTCCTCCGATTTAGACGCATCATAAGCTTAAATTACACCAGTTAGCTGCGAGAGGAAGAAAGGAAGAGACAGAGGAAGTGATGAAACAGAGTGCACAGGTGGACAACAGAGAGCCTGAGGAGATCAGACCACCCCTACTAACTTCAGAGTATTCTGACAGCCAAAACATTACTGTTTCAGAAGTACTAACAATAAGAGAGACAAAAAAGACAAATAAAGAGAGAGAAAAAAATTAAAGTAAAACAGAAAGAAAAAACAAGACTTTATCAGAATCAGAATGAGCTTTATTGCCAGGTATGTTTACACATACGAGGAATTTGTTTTCATGACAGAAGCTTCTGCAGCGCATCAGAATGACAGTGGCAGAACAAAAAACAGATAATAAAAAGAAAAATAAAAAAAAACAAGTAAATAAGGAATAACAATATACAAATTGACAATTGTATGTACAGGTATATAACAGTAGACAGTTTTGTATGTACTGGTATTATGTGCAAATTCGTAATGTAAACTAAGTATGTGTGTTAGATAAGTAAGTATATAATAGTGTTGTGTGTTCCACAATTATTGTCAAGTGTTCATGAGATGGATTGCCTGAGGGAAAAAACTGTTTCTGTGCCTGGCCGTTCTGGTGCTCAGGGCTCTGTAGCGTCGACCAAACGGCAACAGTTCAAAGAAGGAGTGTGCTGGATGTGAGGGGTCCAGAGTGATTTTGCCAGCCCTTTTGCTCACTCTGGATGAGTACAATTCTTGGAGAGTGGAGAAGGTTGTACCAATGATTTGCTCAGCAGTCCGAACTCTGTAGTCTTCTGAGGTCAGATTTGGTAGCTGAGCTGAACCAGACAGTTTTTGAAGTGCAGAGGACGGATTCAATGATGGCAGAGTAGAACTGTTCCAGCAGCTCCTGTGGCAGGTTGAACTTCCTCAGCTTCCTCTGCTGGGACTTTTTCACAATGGAGTCTATGTGAATGTCCCACTTCAGGTCCTGGGAGATGGTGGTGCCCAGGAATCTGAATGACTCCACTGTTGTTACAGTGCTGTCCATGATGGTGAGTGGGAGCAGTGCAGGGGGGTTTCTCCTGACGTCCACGATCATCTCCACTGTTTTGAGCATGTTCAGCTCCAGGTTGTTAAGACTGCACCAGACAGCCAGCTCCTTAACCTCCTTTCTGTAAGCAGACTCGTCACCGTCCTGAATGAGGCCTATGACTGTGGTGTCATCTGCAAACTTTAGGAGCTTGACAGAGGGGTCTTTAGATGTGCAGTCATTGGTGTATAGGGAGAAGAGCAGTGGGGTGAGAATGCAGCCTTGAGGAGCTCCAGTGCTGATAGTACGGGTGCTCAATGTGTATTTTCCCAGCCTCACTAGCTGCTGCCTGTCTGTCAGGAAGATGTTGATCCACTGACAGACGGAGGTGGGCACGGAGAGCTGAGTTAGTTTGGACAGGAGGAGTTTTGGAATGATAGTGTTAAAGGCCGAGCTGAAGTCCACAAACAGGATCCTCACATAAGTCCCTGGTCTGTCTAGATGTTGCAGAACATAATGCAGTCCCACGTCGACTGCATCATCCACAGACCTGTTTGCTCTGTAGGCAAACTGAAGAGGATCCAGCGAGGTCCAGTGACGTCCTTCACAGGTGGGCCAGCACCAGTTTTTCAAAGGACTTCATGACCACAGATGTCAGAGCCACAGGCCTGTAGTCATTTAGTCCTACTTTTGGATTCCTTTTGGGATGGGGATGATGGTGGAGCGTCAGGGTTGAAGGACTTCATTATTTGAATCTGAAGATCTTTGTGAAGATGGGGGCTGGCTGGTCAAGACAGGATTGGGACAGGCTGTGACACTGTCTGGGCCTGGTGCTTTTTTCCCTTTTCTGTTTCCGGAAGACCTGGCGCACCTCATCTTCGCTGATCTGGATTGCAGGTGTGGGGGAGAGGGGGGTTGCTGGAGGTGTTAATGGTTGTGTGGAGAGGTGTTCAGGGCGGGTATGGGGTGTTTTTTCAAACCTGCAGTAGAACTCATTCAGATTGTCTGCCTGTTGTTGATTCTCCACAGTGCTGGGGGATGGTGTCTTGTAGTTGGTTATCTCTTTCAGACCTTTCCACACTGATGCTGAGTCACTGGAAGAGAATTGGATCCTTAGCTTGTCAGAATAATTCCTCTTTGACACTCTGATCTCCTTTTCCAGTGTGTATTTGGCCTGTTTATACAAGACTTTATCCCCCTTCCTGTAAGCATCTTCTTTGGCCTGACGGAGCTGTCTGAGTTTTGCAGTGAACCATTTTTAGTAAGATAACGCCTCATTTTTGCATATTCAAACATAGCATTGAAAAACTTTTAGTACAGTAAATGATTGCAGTTCGTAATGTTATCGTGTGTGAAATAAAAATAGAAAAGGAAATTGCTTTTTATCTCACAATTCTGACTATTTTCAGAAAAAAAAATTTGCGCATCGTAAACTCAGATTTCAAAGAAAAAAAACAGAATTGCAAAAAACGAAGTCAGAATTGTGAGATATAAACGCATCATTACCTTTATTTCTTTTTTTTTTTTATGTGGTGAAAAAACAGGCTTTCATAGAAGTATGGTGATATTTATTAGTAACATTTCCTTGTCATTAAAGCGTTTCATGATGTTTTATTAATCTAGTTGACTGTGTTCAGATTAGACTTAAGGTCATTGCACAAGTCCGAAATTAAAAAATAAATACCTCACATTGTGTCAATCATGTTTAAAAATAAAAAAGTAATAAAAATCGGATCAGGTTTGATTTTCTGTGTTTTCGCATCCGTAGCAAGCACTTTGAGAGGAAAGATGATGAATCTGAAAAAAACGACTTTTTCGGACTCAGTGTGTAATAACCTTTACTCAGATGAACAAAAACGATCAAAAAGAAGTTGATTGTGCCTGTGCATGGCATCTGACCAAATCCTACACTATTCAGTCAAATGAACTAGAAATATTGCAGCTCTGTTCCCAGTATTACGAGCTGCTCCATTGTTCCTGTGCTGATGACTCTGATTATCTGTTCAGACTCTCAGTGATTGTGTTGATTTCTCTGCTGATGGTCAGGACGCTGCGGGAGAAAACCACGCTGGCCGTGACCTCCAGAGGCCGGTTTGGGACGGAGGATGAGAAAGCGGCGGTCGGCTCGTCGTCCAGGCGGCGGTCAGTGCCGCGGAGTTTGGCCAGCAGCGAGTCCATCATGGTGCAGGCGCTGAGACTGGAGGAGCTGCAGCGAGCCAAAGAGGAGAAGAGGTCAAAACAACTCTCATCAGCAGCCTGTTACACTTATATGACATCGCTTTGATTTCAGATTCTGTTTTCCTTTTCATTTTTCTGGATTTACCCCCGGTTTCACAGACAAGGCTTAAGCCTAGTCCCAGACTAAACTGTAAATCTGAGCTGTTTCAAGTAAATTAAACTTGCACTGATTGATCTTAAAATATATCAGTGCCTTTGTTTTGTCTTGAGATGCTCACCTGTAATGTTTTATTCTAAGCACATTTATAAAAATTACCTAAATGTCTTAATTGAACTATTGCTTAATCCTGGTTTAGTCTAAGCCCTGTCTGTGAAACCAGGCCTTAATGGTTTAATTCAATTTTAATTCTCAAAAGGAATGTCTAATCAACTGAATTCATCCATTCTATTTTTTCCCAAATTTCGTTTTATTTTTTCCGAATTTTTAAACATTATTTTTCTGTAATCAGTTTTAATGGTTTAATTACATTTTAATGCTCAAAAAGCATGTTTAATCAACAGAATAAATAAAGCTTTAATAATTTAATCTTTTATTAATATTTTACCAATAATAGGTTTCATTTTTTTCCAAAAACTCCATTTAATATTTTCCCAAATTTTAATAAAAATAAATTTTTTCTGGATTCCGTTTTAATACTTTACATTTTTCTAATCAGAACGCATATTCAACCAACTGAATTAATTCATCTTCATCAATTCAATATTTTATTTCAATTTTAACAGTAACAAACCCAATGATATACATTACATTTTTTCCTTAGATGCCGCTTTATTTTTTTTCCCAAATTCTGGTTCCCATTTAATTTTTCCTGGATTCCATTTTAATGGTTTAATTAATTTTTTTAATAATCAAAAAGCATGTTTTATTAACTGAATTAATAAAATTTGAACAATTTAGTTTGTTATTAAAACTTCAACAACAGCAGGTCCCTATTTTTTTCTCCAAAATTCCATTTAATTGAAATTAATTAGATTTTATTCAAATTAATTATTTTCTGGAATCTGTTTTAATCATTTTAATTTTGATCACCAGAAAGCATGTCTTCAACAATTTAACATTTTATTAAAATTTTAAATTAAATTAAAACAATATTTTTCCCAGAATTCATATTTTCTGTATCATTGTTTCTGGATTTTGTGTTCTGTTATTTAAAAACAAATTTATCATCGTGGAAATGAAAGTAATTCATAAACTTTATCAGTCTATCTTTTTAAAATGTAACAATTCCTTTATAACAAAACGTTGCATTTTTATTTATTTATTTATAAGAGGTACACTGTATAAAATTGATAAAGTCCCTTAATTGTGTGATATTCCTTAAAAGAATGTAAAATAAATATTATAAATAAATTATTAATAATTCGACTATACAATAGTATATTTATATATATTCCTTACAACAGATACAATATTAACACAATATGTTTGTCGTAAATTAATGCAATTGTTGTAATACATTATTTTTTTCATAATTTCTATTTTTATTTTGCCAGTTTGTAGTAAAGCGTCACAGAAATCGTAGTGACTCCTGAATCTCTAACATTTGCATGAATGTAAATATAATATAATACACAATAGTATATTCATATATTCCATAAAATAGACTAAACAATAATATATTTTAGTGATATTTTTTTCTCATAATTTCTACATTTTGGCAGTTTGTAGTGAAGAGCTTTGAGTTTGTGTATTCTGTGTTTACTTTATCACACCTAAATCTCTTAATATTTATATTATGAATGTTATGTACTTGTGTGAGCGTAATTAGTGTAAATTACCTGTGTGTATTCAAGAGATATAAGTTGATAGTATTTTTAGAAGGTTAACAAGTTAAAAAAATGTTTATCATCAATGATTTGAGGTTTGTGTGGTGAGTTTCTGAAATTGATGTGGATTGCACTTCATTTATGATTTGTTCGTCCATTTTTTAAAATATCGAGGACCACAATGGAAATAAGCCGATGGCTTTTAGTTTTGAAATGTGTATGAATTGGTGTTTTTGGATTTTTTTGCATTATGTTTTAAATTTTGTCAAATCAAACGCACTGTTGTCTGACGCAGGCAAAGGGAGCAGGAGCGTAAGGAGGCCGAGGAGGCTTCGGTGAAGGAGCTGGAGGAATGGGAGAGCTCTTTACTGTCTCTGGCGGATCCGTCTCCGATGCAGACTCTGTGGGAACTTCCTGCCATCGGCCACTTCCTGTGCCTGGCTCAGACGGCACTCCACCTCCCCGAGATCGTCTTCTGCGAGCTGGAGCGCTGTCTGCTGATGCCGCGCTGCAGCTCGTTCCTGGCTAAGATCATGACGGCGCTGCTCTGTCACCCGCAGAAGAGATCCGGCATCCAGCGCCGGCCGCCGATGCCCTACAGAGAGTGGGAGAGCCAGCTGCGCCGCCGCGTCCAGAGCTGGTACAGAGCGGTCGGCCGCGCCGAGGAGCCACGCCAGGTCAGGTCACCCTCATTCACAGCGCTTTTAACATAGAGCGCTTTTAACATAGAGCGCTTTTAACATGCAGCGCTTTTAACATATAGCGCTTTTAACATAGAGTGCTTTTAACATGCAGCGCTTTTAACATGCAGCGCTTTTAACATAGAGTGCTTTTAACATGCAGCGCTTTTAACATATAGCGCTTTTAACATAGAGTGCTTTTAACATGCAGCGCTTTTAACATGCAGCGCTTTTAACAGAGCGCTTTTAACATGCAGCGCTTTTAACATGCAGCGCTTTTAACATAGAGTGCTTTTAACATATAGCGCTTTTAACATAGAGTGCTTTTAACATATAGCGCTTTTAACATAGCGCTTTTAACATGCAGCGCTTTTAACATGCAGCGCTTTTAACATAGAGTGCTTTTAACATATAGCGCTTTTAACAGAGTGCTTTTAACATGCAGCGCTTTTAACATATAGCGCTTTTAACATGCAGCGCTTTTAACATAGTGTACTTTTAACATATAGCGTTTTTAACATAGAGTGCTTTTAACATATAGCGCTTTTAACAGAGTGCTTTTAACATGCAGCGCTTTTAACATGCGGCACTTTTAATATATAGTGCTTTTAACATAGAGCGCTTTTAACATACAGCGATTTTAATATAGAGTGCTTTTAACATAGAGCGCTTTTAACATTCAGCGCTTTTAATATATAGTGCTTTTAACATAGAGCACTTTTAATATACAGCGCTTTTAACATAGAGCGCTTTTAACATACAGCGATTTTAATATAGAGTGCTTTTAATATACAGCGCTTTTAACATAGCGTGCTTTTAACATGCAGCGCTTTTAACAAGCGGCGCTTTTAATATAT
>JAFVLL020008027.1:0-16406 GCA_021397915.2 Tor tambroides | reverse complement strand
GAGGGCATGTCTGAAGTCATTGAGCTTTCCAGGCTGAAACTCTGTCAGGAGGTTGAACCCTGTCGATCTGTCAAACTGCATCCAGCTCGTTCACTTCAGGGGGAGAGGATTGAGGAGAGCAGAGAAAATTACATAGACAAAGACTAGGAGAGAGCATACTAAATGTATTCTTTTCAAACTAGAGCTTGCAAATCTATCTGACGTACCTGCCTTTTCCTGTTTTACCTATTCTGATGATCAGAAATTTATGGGAATAAAGTACACTGAATATGTTCTGAATTATCAAACAGCAGAGGTGAGGTATGAGCCCATTTTCAGGAAAAAAAAAAAGTTCTAAGATCACATTAGCGGAAGATTTTAGAATTTCAAACAATTTAAAACAAACTTTTTGATGGAAAATCAAGAAGAAACATAAGATTCTGCACTACTTCTAGGTCTTTCCCAAAATAAGAAATCTGCGACATTGATCATGTAAACTTTGTACACAGATAAAAATGATTCTGTGGTGAAAAAATAGATACTACAGAAAAACAAATGTAATTTCTACATGAAAAAGTTAGTTCAGGCAATAATTTAAAAAAACAAAGAAAATTCAGTATTGGTACTCATTTCAAGCTTGTAGAAGTTAAAGCATAAATATAAACATTATAAAATTAAGTAAAACCTACTCAACTTTTCTAATACTGGTGTTCCCATCATGCACTGGGGCATGAATAATTAACAAGGTAGATTTTTTTTTTCCTGTTTTCCAGCTGTATTTACACTGTTTTATTACATACGTAACTTGTGATTTTGTTATATCTGGAGTTCATATTCTACTCAAAATGACACATTTATACCATCATTGTGTATTGCATACCATGTATTGAAGTCTCTGTGTTCGGATGAGTGCCGCATTACTAATTATGTAGATATGGTGTCTACATGATATCTATTATATTATTTACTTAGATGTTTCTAAGTAACATACAGCATGGTTTAATTAAGTGTTATATTAAGTAAAATCAAAGTATTTCCAAGTAAGCTTTGACTAAGTAAGAATTACTCAAACTTAGGCAAGTACATTTTACTTAATTCTGTATGTGAAATTATATATAATTATGTAATATTTACTTAACTTCTTTATGAATGTTAAGTTAAATAGTAATTAGATTATACAGAGCAGTAGTAGTAAAATTTACTTAAAATGTGTAAGTGCAAACTGTTACATGGATTTTTTTTAAGTAAATCCTACTAGTTCTTTTTTTCAGTGTACAGATGGTCAGAAATTTTTTCACTGAAGCACAAGATGTGCCTTGGATCATTCTCAAATAATCATCAGGTTTTAACAGGGCAGCACCATATTTCATTTTTGAAAGGAATGAAAACAAGGCTATGAGGGACAGAAGCACAGTGTGTTCAGTGTACACAACACACCAATTATCCGTTTGAAACATCTTTCCTAAAAAAAAAAAAAAAAAAAAAAAAAACTTTCAGTAGACAAAAACTCCATAGAAGTTTTGAAATCTGACAACTGAGTTTTGAAAATTACTTTATCTAGGAACTTCACAATGTGTGTGCCATTGTTAAGACAGGGAGTTAATAAGAATTTGAAATTAAACTTTTCACTCAAAAGTTATGTCAATGACATATCTCACGATGAAAATGGTAATAAATGAGAAATTTCAAAATAGAAGAATTATCATTTGTAGTCATTTGTGGACTTAAAATTCCAGTAATTCTCATTTATGATAATCGTGTGCACATAACTGAGATGATCTGATAATCAATACAGTGATCAGTGAGGTTAATTAATAAGTAGGAGATGACAAGGATGAATTAGTCAAAGTTTTTTACCTTTAATTAATTGAGCCGTTTGATATAACTAAAGCCTCTGTATAGACATTGCATCTGAATATATCTGAACAGATTGTACAGAAATGTATAAATATATATTAATCATAAGTGAGGTAAAAAAAAATGCCACAACGATTTTACAACAGGTAGAAAAAAAAAATGTTTGCTCAAAGCTTTATGAAGCAACTCAGCAGTTCTGGGCATGAGAGGAGATTAAATTTTTCACAAGCCACTTGAATTTATGGAGGCTTATAAATATGTGCACATGTGCAATGTGTAGTGACTTATTGGCATTGGCAGGTCACATTAATATGTCACATTAAAGCAGCAAGGCTGTTGACAGGTGCTGTTTGACCTCCATCAGAGTCGACACACATACACACACACACACAAACCTCAGCTTGAATCTTTTTCCATTTCCTCTACTCTCCCTTGCACTCCGCACCACATTCTCACAAGTGTACATTTCTGACACCCAAGCTCTAACATAAACATACACCTACATTTTAGATACAAACACAAATTGTTTAAACCATCCGTGAAAAGATTAAAACCACAGGAGTTCACCAAAAAGGAAAAGGGCATTAAAAAAGGCCAAACTCATAAGCAATTCAGCCTGAATTAACACAACAGAGAGGCAGGTCACACTTCAGTAGATACTTGTCAATACAGAAGTACACTCAAGTGGAACATTGGCCACTTGAATGCTCTTGTGTTAAGCCAGAGGGGGTTAAAGAAAAAGAAAGAATGAGAGACACAGAGAGAGGGGGGAAAAAGAAAGGAGAGAGACATCAAAGGCCACGTTCCAGTCAGAGACCCCACGCAGACAGCGGCAGGTCCTCATCAGACAGGCCCCCTCATGAGTTCCCCCACCGTCAGCGAGCTGCTCTGCTTATCAAAGTGCCACAGAGCTATAGAAGAGCACTGAAGCAACGCTCAGCACACACACACCTCAAATCCTTAAATAAGGCTGATTATCTCGGACCTCACCCATCAGCGGTTTTTCTGTACCATCCTTCACCCCCAGCTCCCAGAGACACACCCACACAAATGTCTCTCTCCCTCTGTTGGAGCTTTTACTTCTCACTTTTTAATTGTAGTTTTGGTCTTTGGCCACTTATATTGACAGGGATGTACAAGAAATGTTGGAGAAGAGCAGCTCAAATGATTTTTAGGATCCAAATCCCTTTCCATTCATGACTTGGAATTTGAATAGAATTGGCCACATACCACAGGAAGTCAAATTGGAATGTGAATGGCAAGGACAGAAAGTGGAATTGACTGACTTGCAATTCAAATCAATTCAACAGGTAATAGCAACCTGAGAAATAAGAACTGTTCTTCCATACTAATCCACTGTGTTCCTGTTGTTCCTAAAAATCTTATGTTTCTGGTCACATACACATCCAAACCGTCCATAAGTTTGAGGCCAGAAAGACTTCTTTTATGCACAACAAGGCTGCATTTATTTGAACATAAATACTGTAGAAACGGGGAAAATTGTGAAATATTATTACAAGCTAAAATAACAATTTTCTGTTTTGATATATTTTAAAATGCAGTTTTTCTTGTGATTACTCCAGCCTTCCGTGTCACATGATCCTTCAGAAATCATTCTAATATGCTGATTTGGTGAAACACTTATTATTATTATTATCAATGTTGAAACAGTTGCTGTTTATTATCAATGTTGAAAACAGCAACCCATTTGCAAAGCATGATACAGGACAAAAAAAGAACAATGTTTAATTGAAACAGAAATCTTTTGTAACATTACAAATGCCTTTCCTGTTGCTTTTGATCAATTTAAAGCATCCTTGCTTCTTTCAAAAAAAGAAAAAATGAATCGTACTGACGTCAAACTTTTGAACGGTAGTGTAAACAGATTAAATCTCTGGTCTAGTTCCTGTACACAACTTTTATGAGGTCGTCTACAATAAAGTGCCAGAACAAAGAGTATCAGAAACCCAAACAAGAGATCCTCCTGTCACTGACCCTCCCAGCATCTATTTTGTAGTGTCATTAGCACTAGTGTTGTTTCCCCTCCTGTAATTGCAGGTCTAGTTATTTTCCTGCAGTCTCTCAGCCATCTGAAGACTGCCGTTTTACAAGCTCTCCCCCCTTCTCGTGTCCTCTAGTGATCAAAGCCTCCCTTTCACAGATACATTTCCCCATCAGACAATACCTTCTCACAAGCTGCTGTCAGCTCATCTTCTTTTCTTTAATTTCATCTTTTAAAGTTTTTTTTATCTCTTTCTTTTTAATCCTCATTCCCCTGCCTCTCTCTCTCTTCTCCTCCTTTGTGTGTGCTGTCAAGCATGACAGGTTGTAGCTAGGAGGGACGAGTGCGTAGAGAAAGGTAGAAGCAAATTTACAACAGGACGCCACCTGGCCTTGCCTCAGTAGGGCTGTCAATCACAAACAACGCACGCATATAGTTTCGCACACATATGCTAAGAAAATCTGGTGTACTGCTACAGCGGCTTTGGCGATCAACAAATAGACCTAAGCTGCGTATCTGATCTCTCTTTGTCGTTGCATAACGTGTATTGTGTTCTTCAGAATCACCATGGTGATAGTCAGCGGCGAAACCTGAGTGTCAGTGTTTGTGCTGCGAGCGGCGACAGTAAGCGCGGTAACTCAAAGTGACGAATGGCTGCCACGGCACATTGATGGGCTCGGGATGATAGACAGTCACTGACACAAGCGCTCAGGACATGGCTGCTGACATCATGCTGTCGCCCGGGGGGAACCGGTGGGCCCCTGTGAAACTTGAGGACCTCTGTCGACCGCAACGGCAAAGACACATGCACACGAGACTCGATCCGGCAGCTCGAACAGACGAATTTTAGACTGGAGAGAAATGAGGGGAAAGAAAAAGGAGAGTGTATCATTTCAGTCAGTGGAGATGAGGGAACGATAAATAAAAGGCTGAGAGAATAGAGGAGACTTTTGCCCTAAGGGTAAGGATTGGACAGGGGGAACGTTAACTTTCTTTACTTCATCCTCCATGTCTTTTGTTCTCTCCTTCTCACATCTGAAGGCTGACACCTTGGAAAGAAAAAGAGAGCGAGAGAAAAAGAGAGCGAGAGAGAATTGAATCTCTTTGCTCATATGTAGCATGTTAAGTGGGACAAACGTGATATTTATTCTGTCACTCTTGTAGCATCACATGTTACACTGTAAGGCAAAGTAAAGAATGATTTACCAAAAAAACTATAGTTTTCAGACGCCAACAACAAGTCTAGTCTAGTGGTTAGCACGTGGTGCTCATGTGAGATATGCAGGTTTGTTTTTATTATGCCATCTTCCATTTTCCATTCCACTAATTTCCAGCGCCCTTCTATGGAAGCTCGTTTCCGCCACTTAATAAAACACAAAAAAAGTTAATTGTGGCTTTTTCTCTCACAATTCTGACTTTTTTTGCAATTGCGTGATACAAACTCGCAATTCTGACTTTTGTGAGTTAAAAAGTCATAATTCTGAGATATAAATTCGTAATTCTGAGAAATAAAGTCAGAACTGCAAGATATAAACAATTCTGAGAACATATCAGTCCCCCCCCCCCCTCAAAATTGGACTTTAACTCGCAATTGCGAGTTTATATCACGCAATTCTGACTTTATAACTCACAATTGCGAGTTTATATCACGCAATTCTGACTTTATAACTCACAATTGCGAGTTTATATCTCACAATTCTGAGAAAAAAAGTCAGAATTGTGAGTTTATATCTCGCAATTCTGACTTTATATCTTGCAATTCTGACTTTATAACTCGCAGTTGCGAGTTTATTTCTCACAATTCTGTGAAAAAAAGTACGAATTGTGAGAGAAAAAGTCGCAATAACCTTTTTTTATTTTTTATTCAGTGGCAGAAACAGGCTTCCATAGATTTGCATCATATTAACTCGCAATTCTGACTTTTTTTCTCACAATTGTGAGATATAAACTCACAGTTGTAAGATATAAAGTCAGAACTGTGAGATATAAAGTCAGAATTGCGAGATATAAATTCGCAAATGCGAGAAATACATTTTTTTCTCGCAATTATGAGTTTGTATCTTGCAATTCTGACTTTTTTCTCAGAATTGTGAGTTATAAAGTTTAGTTCTCAGGAGAAAAAAAGACTGATGGTCTCAGAATTGCAAGTTTATATCTCACAATTCTGACTTTATAACTCGCCATTGCAAGTTTATATCATGTAATTATGAGAAAAAAGTCAGAAATGGCAGTTTATATCTCGCAATTCTGACTTCATTTCTCACAATTCTGAGAAGAAAAGTCAGAATTGCGAATTTGTATCAGGCAATTCTGAGAAAAAAAGTCAATCAATTTGTCAATCAATTGTGAGAGAAAAAGTCGCAAATTTTTTAAAAAAATTTTAATTCAGTGGAGGAAACGGGTTTCCATACCCTTCAGTCCGTAAAAACCTTAAATAAAAATTAAACAGTATATGTTTTTTAGAGCTCTGTAAACTACACTGGCTCATCATCTTAGTACACTACAAAAAAAACAGCCTTTTCTGCCTATTTCCATTAAAATAAATATATCTGAACATTCTTAAACAAGATAAATTTTCATGAGAAGCATAACAGCTTGTTTTCAGAGAATATAACTATTCTTGTCATTCAGTCAAATTGTTTATTCTTATAAATTGTTTTATGAATAAAAGAAGAATATACAACCTGACACACATTCTCTGAAAACATGTCATATCTTACACAATTAACAAAAAACTTAAAGTAGCTCAAATAAACAAGCTCTTGTCAAAAAAGTGCATAATTACCTAACTGTAATAATGAACAACTTCAAAAACACAACAGAGGTCAGGAAGAGACACTGAGAGTTGATATTTGTCATATTTTAAACAAGTTAGGTCTACAATTCATTTATTTTTTAGTTTTTTTTTAGGTTTTATGTTGTGGAATTTGTGAATGTTTATGCAAAAAAAAATTAAAATAATCAAATAAATCTAATTAAATTTGAAATATTTTACTCATCAAAAAAGAACATCAAGTAACTTCTTTCAACAATGTTTACATTTTTTAAGACAAAAATACTTATTAATAAAATGTTTGGTACAGTGCTAATCATGGGAGAAGCTGTGCTGTCACTCAAAAGTGAAGCCCAAGGTGAACCACAGTTCCTGCAACATTCAGTGCCTGCACGAGTTTCCTTTTTTCCAGATAATATCAATCGTCTGGAGTCCAGATGAGCTGAAGTACGGTCACTTTTGGAGGTTGTGATTTATTTTCAAAGTCCTTTGACACATATATTCCATTTTGTACCTCTCACTCTCCTGACCCCATTTGCATAGACTGGAGAAAAACTCACACTGACTCATGCCATAGCCCTCTGCCCCCTGAGTTCACACATTAATCTAACACGTCAACGTCAGCTCTCTGTCACACGCACACACGCGCACACCGCAGACACGTGACCCCCACAAACAGCACATACCTCACCTCCCTGCAGTGCCAGCTCCTGCTCTTTAGAGAAACAGCTGTCCGATATAAACCCACACCTTCTCTTCAAAGGTCTCGAGTGCCGGGATTCACAGCTTTATAAATGTGTGTGCTGACTTTGATGAGCAAAGGCGTCCCATTTAGCAGCTTCCTTTAAAACTCCAATAGATGGCCGCCCACTGTGTCAGGATGGGGATATTAGCCTGTCAATGAGGTGTAAACTTTGTCACAATGCTACAGTTGGCTTCAAGAGAACATTAAAGGGGAGAATGGTGTTACTCAAGGTTGCTTCACACATAACATCCCACCTCTGTGAGGAAACGGATATGAAGCTGTTATGGCTCTGTAAAATTCTATACCACCTAGTAAGCTGCGGTCATCGTATTTGGCTTTGAGTCAGCGCTTACGAGAAGGTTTCTTTTATTGCACGAATATGGAGTGTCATTCATCTCCTGGTTTTTTTGTAAAACCCTCTATGCCATCAAAATATCATGAGCCCCATATGAATGGCATATTTCCAGTGAACGCATATAATCCGATCCACATTATGGAGAGCGTAGAGGTTCCAAGCTGCACCGCTTGGACAAGAAACACACGGTGAGGTTTTATTCACTGGAAAAGTTTCGGCTGGCAGTTGCTGTGCATGGATATGATCTGTCCTTCCTCACAGACATTATCTTGTCTTCCACAGGCTCCTCCTATCATCCATTCTGATCTAAAGCATTCACTCAAAGACCGAGAGAACTTCTCCAGACAGACGTAACTTAAATCTCACTAAATCCACACATGCAGCAAATTACCCCGTCCTGACAGCCACAGTCAATCCAGGATATTTACTTTCTTACTTCTAAGCACAGAGTACACAATGACAAAGTGTCTGAGAGGATAAAAAAAGGAAACTCCAAAAAAATGCTCCTTCCATCAACCCTCCACCCCTCACTCACCCCAATCCCTCTCTTCTCTCTGTCACTCTTTTCTCTGTCAAATCAATGCCACCAAATCTGTTTTGCTGGCACATCACAGAGCGCACAGTATATAATCCCTGGCAGTTTAATGGCAAACCCCTTTTTTCATTTAGTCTTCCCACATGCGAGCTGTGTTTGTAGATAGAATCTGCCTGCAGACTGAGATCAACACATATCAGAACGCTGCCACACGCAAACACACATACACACTCATCGCAGAGACGAGAGATGTCAAAATAATGCCCCCATATAGGCCCTGTCACCGAAGTGAGATCATTTTAACATGCCACCCAAAAATTCTCATATTTTAGATATAAAAACAAAACATCCTACCACAGAGGATGAGCAATGTGTAGGACAAAAATATATTTTTTTGTATTCAAGTAAGATGTTTGCTTTTTAGATAGCAGTTATATATCTAAGATGGATCAGAAAAGATTTATGATGGCATTACACCTAGATGGGACATCAACTGATCATAGTGACACAATGCTAAAAGATCTAACAGACAGTATTCTTGTTGTAGCTCACACAACAGAATTCGATTAAAGAAAAACACCACCGTTTTTCCATATTCCAATATGTTCTTCCCTCAACTTAGACGAAGTTGATATACCCGCCTCAGGTCGCTGCACACCCATCGCTCTACGAGAGTTGCCATGCTTTCACTACATGCTAGCATTTAGCTTAGCAATTATTCATTTTCTTAGACTTAAACAGGATGAATTTAAAGTTACTCAAACACTTCCATGTTTTCCCTTATTTAAAGATGGCCACTATTTATAGTTAGACGAGTATGGGTGACACAAAATAAATCGCTAAGATGCTTAAGCGGATAAAAATAACTATAATAAGTGGCGGAAGAGCATTTCGCATTCTGAGCCTGGCGCAGTGGTCACTACCACTCCTGGAAAACACGCTGGTTCTGTTGACGGAGGGGAGTTTCAGGAGTGATGATATTACTGCGCGAGGTCAAGTGCTGGGCAAGGGGCTCTTCCGCCTATACATTATAGTTATCATTTTTTATCCGTTTAGAAAATCGCAACGCTTTTATTTTGTGTCACCATCACTTCGTCTAACTACTCATGTAACCGTCTTTAAATAGGGAAAACATGGAAGTGTTTGCGGCTTCAAATTCATCCCTGTTTGGATCCTAAGGAATGAATGGTGCTAAGCTAAACGCTAGCATAGTGGCGCCACGCTAGAGCGATTAAGTGCACGCACTGAGACGGGAGAGGTATGTATCAACTCGTCTAAGTTGAGGGAAGAACATATTGGAATATGGAAAAACAGTGGCGTTTTCCTTTAAAGGGATAGTTCACACAGAAATAAAATTTGTCACCATTTACTCATTCTCATGTCATTCCAAACCAGTTGTTGCTTGCTTTCTTCTGTTAAACAGAAAAGAAGATATTTTTAAGATGCCTCTCCTTCTCTCTGTTTGTTTGTTGTTGTGAGACAATGGTGTCCAATGTTGTTTTGGACCCTACTGATTTCCACTGTATGAAAAAATCTGTTGTTATTGTTAACCGAAACTATTAAAAGACATTTTTGTTCATTGGAAAAAAGCAGAAATAACTATTATGCAAAATTATACTTACAAAAAAAAAAAATACCTTGACAACTAACAGAAAAGGTTTTAAGTACTAAAACAAACTAAATATAAGATGCAATTAAAAATAGTAATAAAGATTAGAATAATAATATGTAAATAATACTACAAATTCACTGTGACAAACAAATTCTTAAAAATATGATCTTTTGTGCTCAGCAGAAGAAATAGAGTTTACAGACTTGGGTGTGAGTAAACGACAGAATTTTCATTTTTGGGTGAACTATCCCTTTAAGCTTTCCTGCTTCCACCAAGCGAGCCCTAGCCTACAAAAAAAAAACATGTACGACAGTGAAATCAATCATATTCCGTCATGATTTAAATCAGGTTAAAATATTTTTCCCTTAAATTGAAGAAGAATGGGGGTGTAGGTGTAGGTGAAAATATGGATAGAGACTTCAAAAAAGAACCAAAAAAGCAAAAGTTAACAAAGAGAAAAGGATTAAGTGCATCCTCTGTGGAGAACAGAAAAGAGGGAATTGGTGGAGGAGTGGAACAGAGGAAAGAAGGGGAGATAAGGAGGAGGATAGGCCGTCTTCGCTCTACCCTGTGGGAAGAGATTTGGGTGGAGAACCTCCCTCATATCCACACACGGGGAAGGCGAATGTGCTTTTTTCCCCCGCCGCATGTGTGCATGTGTGCGTTTTATATCTACAGAGAAATGTGATTTATATTTTGGAACTTTGATCTCCTAAAAGGCTTTGAGATTTACACAACAATAATTCTTCTTGGCCAGCGCTGAGATAAATGATGTGCCTATGGCAGAAGTCCAGAGCAGATTTTAATAGACTGTAGGGAGAGGGGCTGGAAACAGAAGACATTCACCCCGCATGTATCTGACAGGCTCGCACAGACTACGGCGCACACTGGAAAGAGTCAGAGGTTAAAACAGTGTATAAATATCATAGGTAATAAAAAGCAAGGGCAGGGAGACTGCTGAAGAATATTACAGGCATCCTGTCTTTCTCATCACTGCTTTAATACGAGCCAGTTAAGACCCTCATGTTTAACAAATGTTAATGGACACAAATGATAGCTTTAGCTCTGTTTGTGGAAGGAAGAGGGGTCATATATTGTAAACCTCAAGTTTTTTAAGCTTACGAAGGTCAAACGCCTTTTACAAGTTCTAAAATAAAGACAGGAAGGAAAGCTATTGAGGTGAACGGAACAAAATGGCTACCAGCATCTGGTTAAAACATTTCAAACGGCATTCCTGACGGTAGAGTACAGCGCTAACAACACCAAGATCGTGGGTTTGATTCCTAGGGAATGCATACATTTGATAAAATGCATATCGTAAACACAATGCAAGTAGGGTTGGGTTTTGTTGGAATTTTTTCAATTCCAATTCCAAATATTTAGATATAAAACATGTTTATTCTGTGTCTCTTTTCACAAAACATTTAATTGCTGCTGAATACCATGAACAAAAATCAGCCAGCTACATAAAAACTGGACTTGATTAAGAGCTGTTTGTGTGCAAAATAGAGATGCACGATTCTGGATAAATTGAGATTTTTTTTTTTTTTTAAATGGATGTTGTGGTTCTCTCACAATTTTGAAGAAAAAACATTAGACAACTAAACAAAATCTCATGGAATTTATGAATGGAATGATTCAATGACTCACTCAGGATTTACTTGTTTCCCAGATGAATCAGTGTTTTTTCAATGAACCTCTTGAATGAATGAATCAAAGACAAATACATTCTTAACAGCCCCTTTCACCACCTAAAAAAAGATGCACACACAGGAATTGATAGGCAGAATTGAATTTTTAATTTTACAACAAGTATCTGATTCTGGAATTGGAAAAGCAGATATCTTTCTGAATTTCTACACATTTAAGAGCATGTACTGATTTTTGAAATTAATTTTTGATCATTAATGAAGTACTCTCTATAAGTAAGTACATACAACATCCATATTTTTGCATATGTTTTGACCTATGATATAACAACAAAAGTTACAAAAACAATTTATTTTCACTTGAAAAGGCTCACCCATTTCATAGTTCTCCACCTTTTTTTCATTCATTTGTGGGACGTGCTACTGGTTGCACACTTTATTATTGCTCTTTACTATATAAATAAAAATGTGTAATAAAAAAAGTTCCAAAATGAACCATAATTTGCCTACTATCATGTCATTTAAACATGTATGACTTTTCTTCTTTGGAACACAAAAACAATACTGCAGATCAGTGATATCAATAAAAAAGACAAAATATAAAAAGTCATACAGGTTTGGAACGACATGAGGGTGAGTAAATGATACCAGACTATCCATTTTTGAGTGAACTCTCTCTTTAAGGTCTTAAAAATGAACACAAAGGCATGTAGGGTAAAGTCACAAGCATTTAATTTAGACACATACTAGTCTCCAAGTCTTCAGACAGGCGAGTGTGAAGACAGACAGAAAAAGAGAGAGAAAAGGCGGGGGGAGACATAAACGAAGACAGAGAGAGCACGAGCGCCAGTCTTTTGTCGTTTCATGTGTAATTTGTGCTCTCCTTCACCTTTCGCTGAGGGACTGTTTCTGTCAGGAGAGGAATGCTCTCCAGCAGCTCCGAGAATGGATGACTGACAGGCAGCTCTGGGTTTGGTTTCAATAACACCGAGCACAAACACTGTAAATTTACAGCTACGGATGACTCTCTGAAAAGATCACCCAAATCTCAGCAGTCATAACTCATTCTCTCTCTCTTTCCCCACCTCTCGCTCTCTCGGTGTAGCAGCTGGTTGTACTCAGTATTGGGCCTGACACGGCACTTTGAAATAGCAATCAATGCCTTTATACTGCAGGGAGGACTCGTAAAAGTGTCACGGCCGGAATATACGGCACCGTATTTCATCGCTTTTCTCTATTTTTAAACGCTGAGTTATGGTGGTGGAAATGTGTACCTATTAAAGGTGATATGATGTATTCTCTGCCTCGTTCTGAGGCTCATTCATCAAGTGGGGACCGAAAAGAAAACTGCACCCACTTCTTCACCCTCTTCCCTCCCCTCTTCCTCTCCTCCAGCTCCCCGGTTCTAGCGGCCTGTCGAGGGTAATTTATAGCACACAGGCAGTGTAACCTTCTGGCAGGCTTTGTGGAAGAAGCTTGTGCGCTCTCTCTCTTGGCAACTAATAACCTTTTATAAGGCTCAAACTTGGCCAGGTCATTGGGCACGGGAGACAAATCCAGACAGGACCAGAAAAGTAAAATGCGAAGTCAGTATCATCTTTTACTTTGACGTCTGTTTGTGTGACAAAGTTAATTATTTCTTTGCGCGCCAGTGAGTATGACTCAGAAATGAAATGTGGGAATGAGCGTGGAACTTGTGAACTCTAAAAAGTGAATCAGACTTGCCTGAGGAACAGAGAGATTTCATTTGCCCCATGCATTACTAAAATGGAACGTGTCATGAGCCTCATGAATGGAGTGACTGTTGCTCCACGTAAGCGTTTTCTGGGCCAGCAACAGATAAAAAACACCTTTTGATGTCTGCTTAGATTTCACACAACAATATAGAGCAATCTGATTTGTGGCTCTGCTGTGTGTAGCCGGGTAGTTCTCCCACCCCTCCTGATAACTTCACCATGTGGAGGACAATGGGACCTTTTGTTTGAGCGAGAAGGGTGCATTTAAGTTCATTGTGTGTTTGTGTGTGCTTGTGTGTTTTGGTGCACATGACATGTTTGAAAGCTAAATAAAGATCTGTCATTAACTGTAGGGCATGTACATAATCACTCAGAGATAATCAGTGAGACAGGAAGATGAGTAGATCTGCCAGGCCCTTGATCACAGTGGTGACAAGAGAGACGAGCCATTAAGCCTGTGAGAGCGCTCAACATCCCCGATATCACGAAAAAGCTAAATAAAGATCTGTCATTAACTGTAGGGCATGTACATAATCACTCAGAGATAATCAGTGAGACAGGAAGATGAGTAGATCTGCCAGGCCCTTGATCACAGTGGTGACAAGAGAGACGAGCCATTAAGCCTGTGAGAGCGCTCAACATCCCCGATATCATGAAAAAAATGGAAATAAGCTTTTACTAGGTATATAGCTATTACTCAAGTCTAACTCATCCATCTTATTGTACGATATTCCATTCCGTCACATGTGCATGTGGTTTCACGCAAATATTTATCCTGTCATCACACCATCACTCACGTCTTTGGATCAGAGAGACTCAAGATGTTCAAGTCTGATTATACCAAAACACAGAGATGAGTCATTAAATCAACCTGAAAAGCTCCCATTCTCCGAGGATTCTGGGAAGAGCCTTTTGTGCCGTTTGTTCCCCCTGCGTGTATGTTGTGTGCGCTATTCTCGACGAACTAAATAAACCTTCATTCGCGACTCTTTTTTGGCTCCGTTTCGTGACACGTTCCTTGTCTGATAGGCTCCCTCTATCATCTCTTTCACACGCACAAGCCTTGCTCTTAGAAACACTCCACCAAGTTTCACAGAGGAACAGTGCACTTTTCAATATCTGATTCCAAAAATCTCACAGTCACTCCGAAGGATTGTGAGGTTTGTGAAAGCAAAGAGAGAAAGAGAGTGCTATGTTTTACAGTTCTCCAGGGTTGGTCTCACATGTCAGCTACACTCCATAAAGCTGTCCTGTCCCTCTTTTTTCACAGAATTATTATTTCTGGAGAACAGACCAGGCATGAGCAACAGACTCCCTGCCTCTGGGCTCCCTTTTCATACAACTCACCTCATAAATCAGTCACAGGTAATTAAATGCAAGTGATTTGCATCCTTTTTGTTTGTTTGGTTTTGCCGTCTCTCAGTCTGTACCAAAGAGTGACAAACTGTTCCGTGCCAGTCAAGTATAAAAATATAAATTGAGAACTGCAAACTACAGACAAAACAAGCTATTTTAGTTTTAATTCAATGATTATTTTTATTTTTGCACTTTAATCTTTTCTTTTTCCCATGTTCATCTCCAAGTTACATATCCTTGGCTGTTTCGCATTAACATGAATGATGGCCTGCTATAAAATTCCGGTAGGATTTCAGCACTTCAGTAATCTGTTCTGAGTGACCTCTCACAAGAAACAGTGAGGGATGTGAGTGGGCTACGGTCAAGCAGGATGTCTAGCCTCTGCTTTTAGCCCTTTGTTTAGTCAAAGCTATGGTAAAGCCCCGTGCTTTGATACAGTCATGCATAGGCGAACGCCTTCGGGCTTAACAGGGATTGGTCAGACAGGCCTCTTAAAGGGGAGGCCTGCCCCTTAAAATCCACAACAGGAAATGACCATCCGTCATTTATACGTCAAAACAGCTGTTAGCAGCCCACTTCAAGGCCAGACTTGAAAGGAGCTGTTCCCCGTTGTTCCAGCCCGCCCTCATTTCTTTCTCTCACTCTCTTTCTCTCTCTTTTTTTATTTTCCCTTCCTCCTCCTCTAGGGTGCCTTTAAACTCCCTCCATTCCACCCACACCTTTGCCCCCTGCCAAACTCACTTATCCTGAAAATGTTTTCGTAAGGCAATCCATCTTAATTCTAAACCATTGGAATTCTAAGATTTGAGGTTTTAGGGTTTTTTCGCATTTTCAAGAAGGCAGCGATCCTTCATTTTCTTTGCAGTCCTAAGAATATAACAATGGTTACACCCAGTGATTCTGGGTTTCTGACTAGTAACATCATTTCTAGACAAACGGAAACATTCCAGACATCTCGACCAAACTTAACAGAGTGGCAACAGGGATGGATCAAATGTAAAAGCAGGGGGGAAAAAAGACGTCTACTCACATTAATACGCTCGTTGACAGGTTAGACCACACCTGTCATAACCTGAAGTATCTGTTTGTGTGGGGCAAAGACAACTGATCTGTTCAAAGGAAGCGATCGCATCATATCACTTAACCCTGAGCGCATCTGAATTTGAATGTTCCTGTAGTTTTTCAGATTTCCACAGGCATTACAGACTCCTGTATAGGTGGCAAGTGATGGATGACACTAATAATGACAAAGCAAACAGCAGGGCTGTTGACAGAAGGAGAGGTGACTTCATACAACCATCGCTGCTATCTCTCAACACACACGTGCGCACACACACACACACGTGCAGAACGTTAAATGGCTTTAGATGCCGCAGGTAAAGAGTTCCTTGTTTAACAATGGCAGATACGCCTGTAGTTCCTGAATAAATAAGACAACGTGGGTTTAAAACCTAACAAACACTATATTTTGAGATGGATCTTTGTGTTGTGAGACAGAGTGACAGTTTAATTAACTTAGCTTAGATTTGCAAGACAGAAATAACTGTTATGTATGATTGAGAGCGGTTTAATACTTTGCCACTCCAGTCAACTTTGATCGTCTGTAGGTACTTGTGAAAGTGTGGGAGGCTGTTTGTGTGTGTGCTGTATGTGGGATCTAAAATGACAGGTTGCTGACAAGCTTAAAACTCTTTCTGCCTCTGAAATGCAGTGTCCCGAGGCTTTCATTCCTCCCTGCACACCATTATTAAATGAATATTCACCTCTGCCACCCAGATACGCGAGACAAAGCCCTGCAAACACATGT
>JAFVLL020008026.1:0-26340 GCA_021397915.2 Tor tambroides | reverse complement strand
CCTATTATCTGATCCACACTCCGGAGCAGAGGGGGGCGGTAATGCACCAAAAAGCTGGATGCCAACCGCCGTAAAACTGGAAAGAAGAAGAAGAAGATGATGAATTTGATTGGACATATTGCTCAGTACATGCTCCGGCAGCCAATGGAGTGCAAGGGGCGTGGTCATGGGCGTGACAGCCGATACTACAGAAATCGTTGGAGTGTCGCGCTGCCATCACAACGGGTTTTCAAGCACATCATTATAACAGACTGAAACATCTACAACCATGTCTGAGGTCAGTATGAACAGACAAGACGCTTTTGTTTGATATGAGAGTATTTGAAAATTTGAGAATGATTTATGTGCTGTAATTTGAACTCTTGGTAAAGAAAACTACATGGTGCTATTTGTATGAGCACACGTGAAGTGCTTAGCATTTCCTAAGTCTTGATAATTCATACTGGTTTACCTCGATCGATAGATGTAAAAAAATAAATAAATAAAAATAAAAAAAGTCAACTTTGCAATACATGTAGTAAATGACACTGGAGGGCATAACATGCATTTATGCTGCCTTCACGTGCTATCGGAATTATCGTAAATACGCGTTTCCTAATCGGAAATTGGGCGTGAACGGCCTCTCAGGTCGTATTTACAACTGAGAAAATCGGAAACAATTTTGATACCTGAGTTTCCGAGTTGGGCGGGTCATAAACTTTAAACATGGTGGAGGGGACAACCATGCTGCTGTCAATGCTGTTCTCACAACAACTACATCCCTTTGTCTTGTCGCTAAAGTAGTGTATTTATAGGCTAGATATGAACGATCATGCGAAGCATATTGTATGTTTTATAAGCAGTGAAATAAGCATGTATTTGACCGAAATTCCAGAATTGCCAGCGAACTGCATGTATAGCGAGGTGAATGTTTATATGATTGTCAACCAATGGGATGCTACTTTTTATTCTTTCCGACATTAAGCACTTGAATACAACAAGCTCATAATCACGACTTCATAAGTGGGAAATAGGAAATTTCCGATAGCACTTGAAGGCAGCATAAGACCTCATGAGAGCGCCATGTCTACGTGGGTGTGGCGTGAATGTAAAGTGCATTATAATATAGAGCTAACTTACTGAGCGAGCTTTTGTGTTCCGTTTGCGCTATTTCATAAACGTTGGTTTTACACGCGCTACAGACAATTTTCCTTGTTTTTACGATACCTTATATAGTTACCCTCAAAATTCGTGTAGTATAACCTGAATTACATTCTTTCGCGAAACACAAAACAAGATGTTGATAGCCTCACCGTTTATTGTTAACTTATGCAAAGCAGTAAAAAGTGAAAGGTGATTTGCTTCCCGCCTCCTATGTTGTTTGCTCTGAAGAATGTTTTACATACTTTGGAATGGCAGGAGGGTCGAGTAAATGATGACAGAAAATGCATTTTGAAGTGAAAAATGTAAATGAAAAACATGAAAACCGCTGCGTTCTGTTCAGTTCCGTTAGCCTACTGTCTTTTCACTATTACTCACTATTGCTCAACAGCAGGACGTTTTGGAAAGTTGAGTCAACTAAAATGCTCTTTAGTTCGATGTTCTTAGATCGTTAGAATAGATTAGTAAAGTTGCAAATAGATTTATTTCAGTATTACAGCATGCGGACTTGACTGCAACGCATTAGAAAATAATATAATAACTCGAAAAATATTAGTTAACGCTAACGTTCTTCTCCAAAAATACTTGTCAGTTAAAGGTGTGAGAAGTGTCAGTATTTAGTCTTTATGCACTGAAATCTGATAACATGTTGCTATGATAAGACTGAGGTTTACTCGTGTGGTTACTGTAACAGGAAGATGGACTAACAGAAGTTGGTCGATGATGAGGAGCCTTGGTGCCCATGTCACGTAATTAGGTCAAAGAATCACAGGCATAGTAAAGTGTGTGAGAGAGAGGGATGGAGTTTGGCCCCCGTGATTAGAGATCAGCTAAAACTCTTTCTATTGAGTGCTGGCCATTGTGCATGGTTACATAATCAATTCATGTCACCTGCCAACATTATGGAGCAAGACCAAGAATGTAAAATAGCCATGACTGAAATCTTTTCAGTCCCTTTTGTAAGAAATAAGAATGAGACATGAGTGCATATGGATGGTGAGGGTTTTACCCTTCTTAATCAGTTTTTTGTATACAGTGCAGAGCGGAGTCTAATTGGGGGGGAAATTCAACTAAAAGTGATTAATATTCTGTTCTGATTTAAAGCTCTTTCACACCAAGGACAACTGTAACGAGAAGAGAACTAGTTAAGAAGTTTTGATAATTATTGTAATTCTATGAGAATAGAATCAAGCAACTATAATAGTTGTGTGTGCTTACGATAAGCTGATTGTTTGTTGGTGTGGATTCTAAGCCTCGTTACACCATGAGTTAAGGTTTTTTTTTAAAAAAAAATTTTTTATTTAGTGTAAAGATGCCATGCCGCATGAAAGCTAGATTAAATTATGCCTGCTCAGACCCATCTCAGCCCCTAGTATCAAAGCATATAGTTGTAATAGCTAAGTAAATGCATTTATGCTACCTCTGAGCAGCATTAAACAGTCTGTGCAAAGACACCTAAATGCCACTTCAGAAGCACTTCTGTGCCCCCTTTTCAGTATAAATGTTGCTAATGCATTTATGCCACCTTTTGAGCAGCATTAAACAGTCTGTAAAGATGCCTATATTCCACTTCAGAAGCACCTCTGTGCCATCTTTGCTCTGTAAATGTAATGCAATCTACTTATCATTATAGTTATCCTTATAGTCCTTGATGTCAGTGGGCATATAGTCTTGCAGTTAAATGAATGTGTCCCATGAATCGCGTGTCAGAGGTGAAACAAATCTATACCGCCTCTGTTGAATCTATAGCAGCACAGCAAATTAAGTCATATTATGAATTTGAGTTGTGAATTTGGTGAGATGAACCATAGATATGTATAGATTCCCCATTCAGCTGCTCCAAGCACGTAAATGCGGCCGCTATCTTTAACTGCCATCGCCAACTTTACGTCATCCACCATACTGTAGGTTTGCACAGACCCGTTGAGCCGTTCTGTGCAGGATTGTGGTGAATGACGTCAAGTTGACCATTACAATATGGCGGACAGCTTACGTATAGCGGCCCATAGAAACAGTCGCTAATGAGGCATCTACGTATACATATCTGTAAGATGAATGGCTCGCCGTTGATCCAGTTTTTTCTATGAATCATTTAAAAGACTCACACACTCATGAGTTACAGGATTGAATTGGTCTGATGAATCATTCACTGAATGAACTCAATCACTGAACTGCAAATTAGTGTAACTATCAGTTTTGTCTCACAATTTTTGTCTACTTAAGGGTTGTGAAACTTCAATCAATATTGTCCATCACTACATGTATTTGTAGAGAGTTCTGTAAACTCATGTTGTTGGTTTTCCACAGGCTGAGTTTCAGAAAGCAGCAGAGGAGGTCAAACAGCTGAAAGCGAAACCAACGGAAGCTGAGGTGCTGGAAATTTATAGTTTGTACAAACAGGCCACCGTAGGAGATGTTAACACAGGTGAGCTTTTCCTTATCAAAATTAAAGTGAATAAATAAATAAATGTGGCCTACGTTTATCTCTAAATCAAAATTGCAGCTCTTTAAACAAATGTGTGTGTTTTTTCCAGCTCGACCGGGCATGTTAGATTTCACTGGGAAGGCCAAATGGGATGGTTGGGAGGCCAAGAAAGGTCAGTTTCTCCTCCCTACCAGCAGAGGGCAGTGAAATATAATTTTAAGTTTGTGTTTTTCAGCATCTTAACTTACAACTCTCTCTGTGTGTTTTTCTTCTCTTGCACTTTTCAGGTATGAGTAAGGATGATGCTATGAAAGCATACATCGCTAAGGTAAAAGAGCTGAAGGGGAAATACGGAATCTAATAGACGGAACCCATCATGGCCAGCCTGTCTTTACCTACACTGTTCTCCCATAAAGCGCCTTTAGGCCTCCAGTGTGTCACCTCACAAGGGTGTTACAGTTACGCTGTAGCATGCAGACTCTGTTCTGTGTGAGAGAACAGGCACATTCCTCGCAGGCCAAGAGAAATTGTCTACCAGTAACCATGTAGTGAAAAGCCCTAATGAATTCAAATTTATGCAATGCCATAAAACAACTTTTTTCAAACCATGTTTGCTTTGTGTTTCTTACAAACACTGACTAAGAACAACATGTTTGATTTCCCATAAAAGTTTTTTTTTTTTTTTTTTTTGGAGACCCTGTGAAACATTTTGTGATTAAAAAATGATCAAATAATCAAATGGATTAACTGTATGAGTGTTGAATTTAATTGTGTTTCAAGATGTAATATTGCATTTCTGTAAAATAGTAATATTCTATGCAATAATTGAGTTGTTTCCTGAGACGGACTTAATAATGTGTCTGGCCGTAACTAATATCAAGTGGATCATTCCTAATACCTGCTTTAATTGTACCATAGCCAGTACTTGATATTATTAACGTCCTATCAGTCATTTGATTGCAGGTATGAGGTATAGGCTCACGTCACCTGACCAGACATTTACAAACACACAAGGGCTTTAAAATATTTAACTCTAGTTCATTGGGTTTATGTGGTGGATGAGTGTGTAATCATCAACATAAGGTTTTAATTGACCTATGTCCGCATTTCCACAATTTCTGTCCCACCTAATGTCTTCACCTCAGTCTGGAAAGGGCTCAAAGTCCTTTTGCTAGAGACTATAAATTGCATAATTATGTTTTGGGTCACAGTCACCCAAAAGGGACTTTGGCCCATCAATAATTATGACAATCAGCAGTTTAGATAATTAGCGATTTCTGTGAAGAGAAACATTCTTAGTGTTTAAGGTCTACCATGCTTGATACCAACGACAGATTATTTTACTAATTACTTACTAAATACACTAGTTATACTACAACTTAGTGACTATTCATTTTTACTAGTAAGAAGTAGCCATTTTACTATAGCTTTGAGTGAAAAACGGAAATTGATATAAATATTAACTTGTTTGTTAAAATAGTTCAAGCAACCTAGTTAGGCTACTGGAAAAGTTTATAATTGGATCAAAGCCCCACAAAACAAAAAAAAATCGGACAATGGGATACTATACTGTTATTATTGAGAATATTTATTTTATATTTAATTGCTAAGGCACATTTTTATAGCCAACAATTTATGTAAATGCATACTGTACACATTTTTAATGCATCGATGCTTTTTTTTTTTTTTTTGGCACACATCATGCATAAAGTTTAGGCTTTATACAGTAGGCTATTATTTATTTATTTATTTAAACCCCCAAATCAACCATACATAGGCTATCGAAATAGCTGGTTTACTCTTTAATTAGTTGATAGTTTTGTATTAAATAATAAGTCTACTTTTTATCGGTGAGTTTTCGTTGTGAATGCATATGCATTCTTTATTATGCATATTATATTAAAATGAATATAGCAAATAGCACCTTCATATAGCAAACATAAAGAAAACAAATTATTAGTTGTAAAAAAAAAAAAATCGAAATAGCTGAGTTACTCTTTAATTAGATGATATTTTGTAATAAGTTTTGTTGATGGGTTTTCGTAGTGAATGCGCATTCTATATGGGCCTATGCATATTATATCAAAAATGCATATTATAAAGTTTCCAAGACAGTGTTACTTCATAGCAAATATAAAGAAAATTAGTTGTACAAAAATAAATAAATAAATGCCCTAGGACAAAAATGCCCAAGTTTGAAGAAACTCATTACAGATGCTGCCTCCAGCATTATGTCTGATTCCTAGTTACCGAAAACCTCCGTGACCGGAAAACTAACGCGAAGCGCTCGTGATCTGCGTGTCTAGGAGCAAGACGGGACGGGCGGGTTTGAAGACTGAACTACTTTTGCTGATCGACGTCAGTTAATGTTATACTAAAATTATATTGTACTTTCGACTGGAGCTGACTTGGCCTCTTCGTCTCGCTTCTCCTGGTCTGTGGGCTTTAAGGCACGTTGAAATCAATATGACGGCAATAAAAATCAAGGTAATGCCTTTTAAATGTATTTTAAATGTTTATTTGATGTTTATGTTATTCTTTAGAGTGGAATCTTTCATTTACTGGGAATGAAAAGCTAATATTTAGCTTAATTAACTTAATATTTAATAAGTTCGACAGTGCCAAGACTTGGACAAGAAATTATAGGCTAAAACAAAATGAGGCGTTGTTTACATGGTTGAGAGAAGGGAAAAGTTTGTTATTTACAGAAATGCTTTTCTTATAATAGGCTAACCTATTCTTATTACATATTTGAAATTGAAATAGATTTAAAACACTTGAATTTTCCAGCAGTTTTCAGTCTTCAGAAAGGGCAAAACATAAGTGCCTGCAGCAGAATCTTGATACAGATGTGGATCAGATTTCTTCTGATAACTCTGTTTCTCTCTAGGTTGGGGCTGTTCCACGTGGGAAGTCCACTCCTCTTTTTTTAGACTTATTTTGCCGCAGTCTTATTACCCTGTGTACATTTCTGTCTGTCATCCTCTCATCAATTGCAGTGTGTGATGGTCACTGGCTGCTCGCCGGCCACCGTATGTTTGGTCTGTGGTATTTCTGCTCACTGGAGGAGCAGCAGGGCTCTGTGTTGGGGTCCCAGAGTTTTAAAGCATCCTCTAACTGCACTAGACATCTGGAGGAGGCAGGGGTGAATGGTCTGGGTGTGGGCTTGGTGGCGTGTCGTTCTGTGATTACTCTGGCTGTGGTCAGTGCCATATTCGGACTGGAGTTGCTTGTGATGTCACAGGCCAGCGAAGGGAGGGACTCCAGTCGACGCTGGACCCTCGGGGCACGGCTGGTGGTGCTGGCGGGGGTAATGGCTGCCGGAGGGGTCGCAACATTTGTACTCCTGTTAGGGGCATTTGCAACGCTCCTTGGGTTTACTCTCACCTTCTGGTGTCAGTTCACTGCCACCTTCCTGTTCTTCCTCAATGGAATGGCAGCACAGCACATCCAGCATATTGAACCACTGCCGCCTTTTAGTGGACATCCTGACAAACTGTAGAAATAAGGCCGGCACTAACAATAAACTCTCTAAAACTTGGAGAAGCTGCATAAGAAGCTGCTGTTGGTTCATCTTGAGCAGTTCTGTATTTGCATTCTTTTGCATCAAATGATTCTGAAGATTTATAAATAATGATTTATAAATAGTGAACTTTCTAAAAGGTCCCAAAAGGCCCAATGTATCAATGTTAATATGAAGGAATTTTCTATTTTCATTTATCACAGGTGTTTTACCTGTATTTTAAATTACACATTGCATTGTGTTGTGTTTTAGGGTTGAAGGAAATGTCTGTAATCTTAATAGAAAATATCCAGGCAGAAAATTACTGCAGGCCTGGTGTGGAAATAAATGTTTTTAGTAGCTTGTTTGGTTGTATTTTATTTATTTTATAATCATTAATAATGCTTTCACAGCAGATTGTTTCATTCTATCATTTTTATTTTTGTCATTATTTTTTTTATTTTATTTCATGTAATTGATATTATTGCTGACCAGCATCTGACTACTGACTTCAATTTCATCTGTGAACAATGCATCTTTACAGTTAATTTAATAAAGAATAATAGTTTATTTAATAAAGAATTCTCACTTTTACATCATTAAACAGACTTTCACAGTATTTTAGTACTTTCTTAACCATACACGGGGATCAGATAATTTAATAACAAGATTTTTCTTTTCTTTACATTTTTCTGTTTTACAACTCACAATATTTCACAGGACAATACATGGATAATATGTGTTCAAGGCATCATCATCAATATTTACACAGATATACAAGGGGATGAAAAAAATATAAAGGGGTCAAAATGTGTCTTTTTAAAATATGTTTCTTGAGGTTCATTTATGAAGGTAATTTTACTTATTTATTTTTTAATGAAAAAAACAGCATTTTTATTTTTTATTTTTTTGCTAAACATGATGATTTCTCACCTCCCAAAATGCTCGATTTTGTTGCTCAGTTTCCTTTAAGGGTGTGTTTACACTTGGCAGGTGGGTGTGATTAAACAAACTCTGGTGTGATTGCTCTGTCAGTGCAGTTCATTTGTATAAGTTTGAATGCTGTCATCAAAACCTTGGTGCGCATCAAACAAGTGGCCCAAGAGCCACCTTTCCAGGGTTCTCAGTCCACTTCGAAACAAAGGAAACTTTTCCAAATACCCACACTTCTGGTCTTGGCCACTTGAGAGCACGTGCACACAACAGGAAGTAAGTCCTCAAGACTGTCCCAGACTGACAGTGCGTTCCAAATGGGATATGTCGCCCTCCGAAGGGCACTTCGGAGCGAAAACAATCATGGCCACCATATTGAAGGGTCGTTCCAAACCGAAGTGCTCAAAACTAGCCACTTCAAAGGGCCCTTCGGAATGAAGGATTTCGAAGGGTACAACTGATGGACACTTTGGGCTCCCATGATCCTTTGCGCAGAATCTTTGCATGATGACGGCGCCTCCGTGTGGGCATGATGATGATGCAGAAGGGCACTTCAAGAAACAGTTGTTTGGTCCCCTACACCCTTCAAACCTTCGAAGCTCTCACTCCGGAGGGTAAACCCTTTGGAAGGGATTAGGGCATAGGGATGAGTCTTTCCGAATGGAATGCAGGGATAGAGTGCATTCCAAATGGGATATATCACCCTCCGAAGGGCACTTCAGAGTGAAAACATTAATGGCCGCCAAAATGAAGGGTCGTTCAACCGAAGTGCTCAAAACTGGCCACTTCAAAGGGCCCTTCGGAATGAAGGATTTCAAAGGGTACAACTGATGGACACTTCGGGCCCCCATGATCCTTTGCGCTGATTCTTTCCGTGATGACGGTGCCTCCATGTGGGCACAGGATGATGACGCAGAAGGTCACTTCAAGAAACAGTTGCAGGGTGTGAATTAAACAGTGACCATCGGGGGGAGGGGGATCAGGTGATTATTTTTTTTAAATCTAATTAATTACATAATGAACCGAATAATTTATCAAATTAATCTGAAATTATTGAGCTTAATTACAAAAATACAAATAAATAGTGAAATATGAAACGATTTAAAAAAGAAACGATACTCTAAATATAAAACTAAAAGCGCCAGTAGGACAAATCCCTGTCTTAATAATTGAGTTATTCAGTTGTTCATTCAAACCGAATTAGAAATCAAATAAGTATCTTTAGAAATTATTGATTCAACATACAAAAATACAAATAAATAGTGAAATATGAAATGATTTAAAAAAGAAACGATACTCTAAATATAAAACTAAAAGCGCCAGTAGGACAAATCCCTGTCTTAATAATTGAGTTATTCAGTTGTTCATTCAATCGATTCATTCTAACGGCTGATTCGTTCAGAAACAAATCAAGTGACTGCCTTTATGAATGGCTCACTGAATCACTGATTCACTTGATTTGTTTAAAATTGTGGATTCATTAACGAAATACTGCTGTGTATTCATGCGAGATGCACAACAGTTCTCCGAGTCCTAGGGTTTTATTTTCATTGGAGAAATTATTGACAATGTGTCTAAAATGTAATTATTCACACCTTTTAAACTTTTATGTAACCTATTTTTATCTTTCTACTAGCCAATGATGATTCTGAAAGAAAACACGCAGTGCTTGTTATAGTAACAGTTTCTCGCGCATCTTATTGACAGAACCATGCGCTTGTATTTCAGCGTTGCTGTTGATGTTATGGTTATTTTAGCAAATAGTTTGCTCCATAAATGCAGTTCAACAGCATTAAGTTGAAGAGGGTAAACTTTATCACTCGACTGAATCTACACATGCATTTTAGGTGCTCTTGCTCCATCCAAGCAAAAAATGGACGTCTTTGAATGACCGCTGTAGCGTCTTCAACCGCTCAGGTAATGTCCATATGAACCATTTCAGGGGCTGCCAGAATTACATATTAAAATCAGTCAGGGCTATAGAATGCATATTAATATTTGAAGAGTTCAGATGCAAAAGCCTCGAAGTGCCATTTGAAATTTTCTTCTAAAATTAGCATTTTTCTCAGGCTCCTATGTGTAGGTTCAGTTATTTCACTTTAATGGCAATGAATAGGTTCTTTTCTTTGCCATTAAAGTGAAATAATTGAACAAATATAGGAGCCTGAGAAAAATACTCATTTTAGAAGAAAATTTCAAATGGCACTTAGAGGCTTTAGCATCTGAACTCTTCATTTACAAGTAAATCTCCATATTATGCGTAGCTTTCTATCTGTTTAGCTTTTCTATCTTAAACTACTTGGCAAAAGCTGATTGGTTTATGTTGCATATGCAGCCAGTAAGCTTGCTGCTTTACATTTAAATGACTGGTTAGCATCCTATAGAGCATTTCACAGTGCACTTTCAGAGTTCATCTGAAAGCCTTCCCCAGCTCCGCCTGTATAGATCTGCTATGGGTTATTACCTATATATGCTATTTGTGCAGCCACAGTATGTCTTAAATACTCACAGCACCATATCTGCGCATGTAATAGCAGTAGCAAGTTCTTGTACTTGCTTTGCAGCAGCAGCAATAACCAACAGCAGCAGCAGCACAGCAGATCTATTCCACCAAGACCAAATACATTATGTCTGAATTCACAGTACTCATAAAAGAGTAAGCAAAAAGTACCCAGATGACCTACTACTTCTGGTGCGATTCTTAAGTGTGCATCTGATGGATACTTTATTATCCCATGAGGAGAGGATTTAGGAATTTCAGTGAAACGATGCAACTGACGCTTTTAGGTCACTTGACAATGACTGTATAGAGGTATGAATGTAGTACATCCACATTACATTCATACTACACACATTCAGACTATATGTGACCCTGGACCACAAAACCAGTCTTAAGTAGCATGGGTATTGTAGCAATAACCAAAAATACATTGTATGGGTCAAAATGAGCAATTTTTCTTTTATGCCAAAAATCATTAGTATATTAAGTAAAGATCATGTTCCATGAAGATATTTTGTAAATTTCCTACCGTAAATATATTAAAACTTAATTTTTGATTAGTAATATGTATTGCTAAGGACTTCGTGAGGACAGCTTTAAAGGCAATTTTCTCAATATTTAGATTTTTTTACACCCTCAGATTTCAGATATTTAAATAGTTGTATCTCGGCCAAATATTGTCCTATCCTAACAAACCATAGATCAATGGAAAACATATTTATTCAGCTTTCAGGTGATGTATAAATCCCAGTTTTGATCATTTGACCCTTATGACTGGTTTTGTGGTCCAGGGTCACATATAGAACATAGTCTTTTTGCAGTCGCAAAGTAATTACTTGCTCAAAAAAAGTACCTATGTATGTATAGAGTATGTATAAAGTATGTGAGTATGTTCTAGACACACTTGTGGTCTTCACACCCATTTAAACACTTGAGTCAAATACAGGAAATACGTCATGTAAGTAGACAAGTGGTCAAGTGTAAAGACCACAAGTGTGGGTATTTGGACAAGCCCTTGGACAGGATCCCTTTACACGTTCCGTAAGCTCTTTGTGAGTTATAACCTTGTAAAAATACCACCATAGGTATCCATATACAATGAGCACATTTAGCCCAGTACACAGCAGCTGTTTTAGATGTTTGGTAAGTTCATTTCTTTTATGGTCTGGACCAAAAGAACCAAACTACAAGTGTAAACACACCCTAAGGCTTTTCAGAAACAGCCATTGTTTTGATTAGCCAACGTCATTACATCTCATTCCTCGGGTGCTTCTCATTTCTTAAATAGTGAGGAAACGAGGACACACAAATTAGGAAATGAGACGTGCCTCTTGTCACCTCGCTGCGCACCACTTCTGGGTGGCTATGGAAAGGTAAATTCGGTGTTGATGTTGTTACAATGTGGATGCAAATGTCTGTTAAAGTGTGACATTGCAGTGTGGATAGAGTAGGAAAAAAATACTCTTTTGCAGGGAGGAGTAATTTTTGCAGTCTGAAAAATATTTTATATATGGTAAAATGAGCTCTTATGTCAAAAGATCAAAGAAAATGTAATTCTTCAAGTCTTTACCCCTTTAAATAGTATCACATATTGTGCTGTCATTACCTAATATTGATGTTTTCTCATATAAATAATAAGTTACTTTCACTGCATACAGGCATTTGTTTCATAATAACTATAACACCATCAAGAACAGACAGATACAAGACAAATACAATCATTTTCATAAATTGTTTGTTATGGCTTGTTTGTTTTAGTTAATCTGAGGGATTGTGTAGACTGTGTATGGACTGTGCATGGTTTTAGCTGTTGGATTGTGGTCTGAGTGATCTGAGGTGGTGTTGGATGCTTGTGGTCAGGTGATCTGTGTGCTGGGACGTGTCAGCAGTGAGACCTGTGTCAGCGGCAGGCCACTGTTACTCAGGGAGCCGTGATGCACCCTGGGGTCACCATGGAAGCGCTGCTTCAGGCGCCACCGTCTCCATCGTCTTTGAACTTCATATTGTACCTGTGGAAAGCTAAAGGTCAATAGTTGTTAAGATTTGACTACTGTTGTAGTCAAGTTGTTTTAAGATTTTCGTGAAACATAAAACAGGACCGTCCTGCATCTTATGCCTAGAGCGGGATCCGATAATGACAAATGAGTCTAAATTGTGCAGGAAATGTGTGATATATTAAACTCAGACTGTCCCTGGAAAGCATAACCTAAGATAATTTGATTCGAATTTCCATTTTTTTTGATTCACTCACCTCTCCATTCAAAAAACAGTACAGCAGTGCCACGATAAAGCCCTGTAATATCAAACTCAACATGAAACAGAAGCAAAAGGCAAAGTGGATAATTTTATAAAGCCAGAGAGAATATAAATAACAAAAACAATGTCCAATAAATGTAATATATAACGTTTGGGATTCATTATTGTATATTTTTTCCTGTTCAATCTGCTGTACCTGCGAAAATACAGATCACCCACATAATAAAGCTGTATATCTATATAGCAAACCTCGGCTGCCTGATTGTTTATCATTGCAAAAATGTTAACTGTATTATCGCACAGCTCTATATATGAACTTGGATATATAATGAATCTAACTTTATCCGCATACGTACAGCACACTCACGTAAAGCAATATATACAATACAGCAATTCTCAGCTGCATGATTGTTTAAATTGTTGCAAAAATGTAAACTGTATTATCACACAGATCTATATATAAAGTAGGGTATATATTAAATCTAAATTCATCCACATACATAAAGGGATATACATTATATAACAAAACTCAACTGTCTGTTTTTTTTATTATTTCGTTGCAAAATGTAACCATATTATCACCCAGTTCTTTATATAAAGTTGGATATGTAAATATATCCAACTTTATCAGCGTACATACACTATATTCATGTAAAGCAATATACGTATATTATACAGAAAATATCAACCCAAATTTTTTTTTACCCAAAATGTATATGTGTATAAAATGTTTATCCACATATACAGTATACTCACGTAGGACGATGTAAATACTATATACTATAGCATATCTCAACTACTCGATTGCTCTTTAGTAAACTATACTATAGGTCAGCTCTAATCTGCTAAATGTGCCATAAGGCATGAAGATATTATAAACATTAACATCATTAACTTCTGTAAAGCTACTTTGAAACAATGTGTGTTGTGAGAAACGCTATACAAATAAATTTGCCGTGACTGCTCCTGTGTGTATGTGTTTGTATAAAGAAGAGATGTTGAATTGTATACCATCACCTGTGTGGATGCTAATGCTAGCTCAATGACATTCCAGATTTTGAAGGTTAGCATGCTCACTCTATCAGGGAAAAAGGCGAAGAGCACATACTGCAGCCCAAACAGCGACACTAAGAGAAAGGTAGATTTCGCCAGCTTCCTACACCATAAAAAAAGAGGATGATGAGTAAGAGTTCTGCATCTGTTTTATGGACTCATTTATTTTTCAATCATACAAAGCTGTATTTGTTCAACTGGAGTATGTAATTTCTGTGACCCTAGCCGTACCCAATAAAAACAGAAAAACTAAATTATTTTCCACTAAAAATGCATACTATTTTTGTCGCAGTCATTATTTTTGCAATTCTGTTTGTTACTGCTAGTGACCTCAAACGTGTTATTTTCTCTCACCTGTGATGACTGATTTCATTTCCATGCATGTCAGGAGCTTTAAGTTTTGCCACTAATGTCCGAATAATACTCAGAAAAAACAGCATGTTTACCTGAAAAACAGTTGCCTTGAGAAAATTAAAAAGACTATTCATTGTTCCATAAACTGTTGGATATTTCAAAAATATTATAAACAACATGGAACGACAGTATTATGAATAACTGATTAAAAAACATTGTAAGCAGAGCCATTTGAGAGAATAGGCCAGAAGCTGGCCGAATCAAACTTGAACTGGAAAGTTTGCTTACTGTGATAAAAATGATGACTGGAAATCGCAGTATCCACCATATCCAGCCATGATCTCTTGTCTCCCAGCATCTGACAGCACACATACACAACATACTGTGTGTTCTCATGCACTGTCATGCTGGTTTAAAATAGCCTCTCTTACATAATACAAATATGTGACCCTGGACCACAAAACCAGTCTTAAGTCGCTGGGGTATATTTGTAACAATAGCCAAAAATACATTGTATGGGTCAAAATTATAAAATTTTCTTTTATGCCAGAAATCATTAGGATATGAAGTAATGATCATGTTCCATGAAGATATTTTGTAAATTTCTTACCGTAAATATATCAAAACTTCATTTTTGATTAGTAATACGCATTGCTAAGAACTCCATTTGGACAACTTTAAAGGCGATTTTCTCGATATTTTGATTTTTTTGCACCCTCAGATTCCAGATTTTCAAATAGTTGTATCTCAGCCAAATATTGTCCGATCCTAACAAACCATACATCAATGGAAAGCTTATTTATTCAGCTTTCAGATGATGCATAAATCTCAATTTGGAAAAATTGACACTTAAGACTGGTTTTGTGGTCCAGGGTCACATATAATAAATAATCTTTTGTTGTTGTCCAAAGGAGGTTGGTATAAACAAAGAAATTCCCTCGAGAGATCAGACTGAGCTTAAAAGAGTCCAACTCTCAACTTTAACCCACTCTGAAACTGATTTTTCAATATTTGTGAACGTACCCTTCATCCTGATGCAGGTATTTGGCCAAAATCCAGCTAATAATAATGAGCATCGGGATCCCTGTGGGAACAAAATTAAGCTTTAACTGTATATCTGGAATATGCATTCGCTTCACTTCAATTCGTGCTCATGCAAATTCTTTTGTCTTTTACTGTTCAATTTTGGCTCTAATCAAATGTTTTGGTAATTCGGTAGAAGTTTAGAAGAATATAAACTTAAATTGTTTTTGCATAAATTATGTGTTTATAATTTACTTGTTTTTAAATAATCAAAACAGACCCCTTGGACTACGACATCATAACCTGTTGCCCATCTTTTTGCTCTGATTTGAATAATTACACCTACTTAAAATCATAGACCACCCAAAAACAAAATTTCTGTCACTCTCATGTTGTTCCAAACCTGTCTGAGTCTCTTTCTTTGGCAGAACACAAAATAAGATATTTTGAAGAATGTTGATAACAAAACAGTTTCTGTTCCCATTGACGTCCTATTTTTTTTTTGTCTCCATATGCAAATGTTATTTATGTACATATATTAAAATTCCATATATGAAACACTTTGCCATGCATACATAAATCATGTTGATATTTAGCAAATATTTAGCAAATATAAAAGACAGACATGCATTTATATATTTTTTTACAAAACATATAAATATAAAGATTTATATGAAGATTTATTTTTTGTATACATGTTGTTTTAATGAAGTTGTATATATAAATAAAATATATATTGTTGACAAATATAGTTGCTACACATACAAAAATAATCATATGGATATTTATACATATTTACATTAGGGCTGATAATTTAACAAATTAATTTAATTAGTTATGGAAAAATAATGTGATTAAAATATTTTAACACAGTTAAAGAACCCGCCCTTCCCCCAGACCTGTACATCACCTTACATTTTATGTCATGTTATGTTATGTTATGTTATGTTATGTTATGTTATGTTATGTTATGTTATGTTACGTGCCACTAAAATTCAATATATTGGGGAAAGAAAAAAAAAATGCCCCGTATGAGATTATAAGCGACATCGCACGAGTAGTGAGAGCAATGTCACACGAGTGTTGTTTTTGTCCCAAATAGCACAAATACAAATGTGATTTTAAACAACAGATCAGTAAATAAGAAGTTAATTTTAAACACAATATTGCCTGTTTATGCTCAAATTTGCCAAAAAAAAATCTTATCTACAAAGTCAGAGCAGAACTGTTGTGCGTCTCTGAGCAACACACAGCGGGGATTAGTTTCTGAATTATCTGTATTTTGAACGAATTGTGTGAACCAATGTTTCAGATCATTAAAATAATAGTTCACCCAAAAATTTAAATTCTGTCATCATTTACTCACCCTCATGTCATTTCAAACCTCTATGACTTAAGGTGCTGATACACAGGGCAATATTGCTGGGTAATGTTGCCATCAAAGGGCAATAAGGTGAGATACAGGGCCCACGACTGATCTAAAGTATCCAGATAGAAATTTGTTGCCCATTTTCAACGCAAAAGTGTCCAAGCAACATCGCTTGGCAACACTGCCCAGCAACATTCCCCCATATATCATCACCTTTATTTTCTTTTGTGGAACATAAAAGAAGGAATTTTAAAGACTGTTGGACTGTTGGTAACCAAGCTGTTTTAATTAACAATAACTTTCACATGAACAAAAAATTTCTTTTATGTTCCATAGTTTATGTTAGGCTGTTGTAGTTGTTTGTGTGTAATACATTTTATGTTGAATCAAATAAAATATTACCTTCTAAAGCTACTTTTTGTTTTGATACTTTTCTCATTTAACGCAATAATGGCTTTAAATTAATTATATTTTGTGGATATTGTCACAGCCAGATTGATTTAGCAATTAATTAGATTAATAAATCACCACATCACATAATTAAATATTTTTTTTAAAAAAAATAAGATTTACATTTTTGAATCTTCAGAAGCTTGCATTCTGCAAGTGAACGACGCATTATTGTACCATCTCAAAAAGGCACAAAATCACTTTCACGGACTTTCTCATTCACTGTTCCCACCTGGTGGAATGACCTGCCCAACTGAATCCGAGCAGCTGAATCCTTAGCCATCTTCAAGAAACAGCTAAAAACCCATCTCTTCCATCCTTATTTGACCCTCAAACTCTATCACTCTCTATTCTAATTCTATTTTATCTATCTGTCGTCTTTTTATTTAAAATAATTTATTTTAAAATAAAATTTATTTCTCTAACTGCTAATTTTTCTTTAAAAACTAACACTAGCTTTCTTTTTTCTATTCTATCTACTTAGAATACAGATTTTTTTTTTTTATCTACTTGTTTTCTTTAAAAAAAAAAAACCTTGCTATGTGTACTGTGTTAGGCTAACCGAGACTTGTCATATGGCTTGCATGTTGTTGCTTTTTGTTGGTTTTGATTGCTTCTATTGTCCTCTTTTGTAAGTCGCTTTGGATAAAAGTGTCTGCTAAATAACTAAATGTAAATGTAAATGTAAATGAATCAACTGACAGCCCTAATTTACATATACAAATTTTACTCTGTTTATCTATCCAGAGAATTTATGTATGTGGAAATTATATATCACCTTATATCAGTAACATATATGGCAATATCACTCTTTAATATAGGGCAATATATGTTACATTTCTGTATGGGACCATACAGTGGAAATCAATGGGATCCTAAGATAAACACTAGAATATTCAACTGAAGAATCTACTTCATTCATCATTTTGGGAGCTCCTTGTTTAGCAAACAAAAACAAGGATTTTTAGTCACCTCAGTAAGTACTTGATCACATAAGCCAAAATTAAAAATGTCCTAATGTCACTGAATTACATAAAAAAATATCATGGCAAGTGTCATTTGTGCTAAACGGTACTAGAGCTTTTTTCAGAACTAACTCAATGGCTTTTAATCTGCTGGTGTTTTGGAGATTTTTAGTGGATGTATGAAATCAGTTATCCTTGAAGGGGTCATGAACAGCCTTTGTTTTTTTTTATTTTGTACTGTTCTCTGAGGTCCACTTATAATGTGATCAAGATTTTTACATCAAAAAAACATAATTTATAAGTAACAGGCTATTTTCTGTCTTGTTTTTGGTTTAACTATAGTAACCATGTTTTTTTTTGTTTGTTTGTTTGTTTTTTTTGTATTAAAGCATGGTTAATTTTTGTAAGGGAAAGCAATAGTGACCACGTAAAGGAAACAGTTACTGAAACAGTTACAGTTACTAAATGAATCCGTGGTAAATTAAGTGAACAAAGGAGAGGAGCGAGTTATTACTGATGCAGTTCATCCACACTTTCCTAGCACTGGGTTCAGAAGGAAGGCAATACAAAGACTGTTTTTGCACAACTTAATAAATGTTCCAAAAGGGGGTTTTTCGTTGAAGATGCCATGGGATAAACATTTTCGGTTCCCCAAAGTCAGTGAACAGTTCTTCAAAGAACCATTTTTGCAATGTAAATAATAAGGAATAATTTATGTCTCCGCTTCGCGTCGTGGCTGCATCACCACCTCGGGTGTGCATTATTTTTCTAATAATTCAACGGCCCGGAATCAATTATTCCGCTTATTCTATGGATGCCACACCTCAAGACATCAATCAGATGATATATTTCAAGGAATTTGTCCCGTTTTTGTACTTAAAACATTATTTTGAGTAGGATTAATTTCTTCTGCATCTCATCCATCGCCTCCGTTGCTAATTCCAAAACGTCATTTTAGACCTAACGAGGCTAAACCGTTGATAGCAGATTAATGCAGTAAATAACTAAGTTATTAGAGAGAGAGAGAGAGAGAGAGCGATAGCATGAGAATTACCTCTGTGTGTGCATCTCTCAAAAGTGTTCAGAAATGTCTCTAATGTTACTAATAGTGAAACTAAGTTCATTTTCTTCACGAACAGCGCCGTTGTTACCTCGCTTATGAGAAGTATAGTTTGTAAGTTGTTAAACTTACTGTTACTGATAAAATCGTCAGAGTAGCGCTTAAAACATTAGCATGTATGTTAACGTGTGTGCAAATATACGTGCGTCTGTGAGGGAGAGATAGCGGGAGAAGTAGAGTATGTGCTTTCCGGACATAATAAACAGTACCGCCGCTCACTATACGCAGCGTACGCAGTTTGCGTAGGGCACCACCTCCCGGGGGGGGGCACCATCCTAGTTTTTTCAAAAAAACAACAACAACAACAAAACAAACAAAAAAACACTTTCGTTCTGTATTAGTATTAAAATTAACATATCTACATATACATAAATAAAAATATAAACATTAACGTATATATATATATAATTATAAAAAATGCGTTTTACGGTGAACACAGAAGCAGTAGGCAGTAGGCTAATCACGCTTGACGCAGCATTCTTGCATCCGCGCCCGCGACCGCTGAAAAGACATCAGCAATCCGGCGCCGAGAAAAGAAAAAGAAAAAAAGATGAAACCCTTGCATCACTTTTAGGTAGCCTACTACATTCATAATCATGTTAAACTTTTTTGGCTGTTGACGTTAATCACGTGTTTTAATGTCGGTAATAATTTAACCACCAACAACAATATTCTCTCTGACTTTCCATGTTCCCTTATGAAAACTAGCCATGGTTTTATCGTAGTAAAACTGCTCAATTTACTTTTGAGTGATTTCTGAATGCTTGAGACTATAAAATCAATCAGACAGCTGTATTAATAAAATAATAGCCATAGGTAACTGTCTAGAGCTAAAATTGTAATTTGTAAACAATACAATTTAATTACAATTTATTTATATGTTTACTTTTATATTTTATTAAAGTTCTATTTTGACCCCAATAGTGGGTGTTTTTGTTGTTGTTGTTGTTTGTTTGTTTGTTTTTTACATCCATAATATTTGAGGGAGGGGGCACAACAATACAATTCTGCTTAGGGCACCCATTTGGCCAGCAGCGGCCCTGATAATAAAACATAATTTTGTGGCAAAAACATGGAAATGATCTGTCGTTTTATCATATTGCTTACTATATTTATTTGTTTGGCCAGTGTCGTTGTGGGATTTGGTTATTTTGCTGTTGTAAGACCTTTGAAATAACAGAAATCATTTGGCGAAGTGATATGGACATGTAATGCGGTCAAGAGCTGCCTGGAACTACGTTCGCCATGCATTTCCCTGAAAATAATTGCACATAGGGTTGTTATGGGAAGCTAAACACACCGAAAGTGGGACAAAACAGCGCGGTACTAAAGAGTTCGCATCGCGCTGACCTGTCATAGGCACGGCTCAATGGACCAAGCTGCGCGACCAACTCGACAGCGCAGGGAGGACGTGTTTGCTAGCGCCACCGAACTGACAGCATGGGCCGGCGCAAACTAAAACACCTTAGAATGTTCGTCAGCCAATCATATTCAAGCATTCAATGGCCCCGCAGTATAAACAGAATTTAAGGGTTCTTCATGGAAACATAGATGCCAATAAAAAACCTTTATATTTAAGAGTGCAGGTGCAGAGAATGACATTAACTATCGAAATGATCTACTAACATTTGACAACCACAAAATGTCACAAAACTTTCAGGAGAAAGGACCCTACCCCAGCCAAGCAGGATGTACCAGTGCAGGCGTTTCTTCTGTGAACGCAGTGAGAGGTTAATGAGGCTGTGCAGATAATGTCCTTCCACCAGCAGCCAGCTGTAATTTGCCAGGATGCAGTAATTAGACAGGAACAGTGCCACTTTACAGCCAGGCTGAGGGAAATCCCGGAAACATAACAGCTCAGAGAGCTTATCTGTACATTTCTTTATGATGTATATGTAGAATATAATGCATTTATGTGCGTGTGTTGTGTGGTTGTTTATGTGTACCGGATGAGAGTTGCAGTGGTAGTACTCCTGTGAGTAATGCAGTGCAGCATCTCTGATGAAGATGAAGATGGCTCTCAGGATGAAGGACAAAAAAAGCTGCATGTGGATAAAATTACGAGTACAGTGCAGCTTCCTGGAGGAGGGATGGGGGTTGGGATGGAGAGAAATTTAGAGAGAGGATGAGGCTTTTTAAACGAATAAAACACAATGTGTGTAAATTCAGTGTGGCATGTGGGGTTTTTCTAAACTAGACATTTTCTAAACTTATCTAAATGTAAACATCAAAATGTTAAACATCTTTATCATCACAAAGCCAGCCTGTACAAAGTAACAGCAGTATGGAACTTGGAACGCGAATGACAGAATTCTTTGGCTGATGTCACAGAGTTTAGGCTCAGACAAATTCGCTACGATGTCGGGATACTTTCCATCTTCCATGTTCTCGCTCAGAATGACAGCTATTTTAATTTTAACTTCTTTTTGGATGATTTACAATTGTTATCACTAACAGAGTAAGCACTGGAGGACAGTTTCTCTCTGCTTGAGGATTTCTGTGAGAGCTGCAGAGTGTTGCTTTTAAAAAATAATGGAATGGTTTATGTGTGTTTAACATGAACTGCAATTTCCTATATGTTTTTGATGTGAAAGTTTGTGTAAGTGTAGGAGCAAATCATTAGTATTGTGCATACTTAAAGGTACTCCACTATCCCAAAATGCACAACTCGACTCACACTGTTTGATCTATGAACACGTATGACATCTCAAATCATGCAGCTTGTTACCTTTGTAAGAGACTGTACTTATAATTTTTGTTTAGTAGCATAAAAAACAGGCAAACTAATCATATACAAATATGTTTGTTTCCACCACAGAATAAAAAAAGGTAAGGGTTTTTTTTTTTTTTTTTTGTCTCACAATTCAGACAATTTCTCGCACTTCTGAGAAAAAAGGATTGTGAGATATAAACTCAGAATTCTGACTTTTTTCTCAATTCTGAATTTACATCTCACAATTCTAAATGTTTTCTCAGAATCTACGAATTCCAGAGTTTTCAGGTAGGCTTAAAGGGTCGTTGAATAAACACGTTATTTTTGTTTTCTTTGCGCACAAAAAGTATTCTTGTAGCTTCATAAAATTAAGGTTGAACAACTTAGTCTCATGGACTATTTTAACAATGTCCTTACTAGTTGAATCGCTGTCTATGCAAGGTCAGAAATCTCTCAGATTTCATCAAAAATATCTTAATTTGTGTTCTGAAGATGAACGAAGGTCTTACGGGTTTGGAACGACATGAGGGTGAGTAATTAATGACAGAATTTTCATTTTTGGGTGAACTATCCCTTTAAAGTATGTTGAAGGATGAACTTAAGCCATATTTAAACATCAGAATATCATAAACTGTTTCCATTGAAAGTTGCAAATTTAACTTATGCACAGAATTGGAATATTGCATAAAACATTTGTAAATAAAGCACCATTTCCATCCGGCAAGACGGAAGAGCTAAACTGGCACCAAATATCTCTAAGAAAAAGGGAAGTAGGACAAGCCAGAGTGGGTCTTTTTTCATATAAATGAATTGTGCCTCAGAGCGCGCAGACAAAATGCAATAAACTCAGTCATGTTATCTTGCTTTTGGAGGCGGATGCCCGCTTTTTTGGAACACAGTCATGAAAGGCGGCTCTGGGAGGTAATTACACCAAAAAACTCTGACGATAGACTTTGGGTCAGGCATTTCAGAATGACCAGAACAACATTTCAGATGCTGCGCAACAAGATCGGTCTGCTGGATAGTCCAGTTATGCCGTCCCATCTCACAAAGTCACATGATTTTTTTTGATGTGCATCAAGGAATTTATTCGGTAAATGTGTTTCCATCATAGTTTATGTGCATGTTTTCAGTAGTGCATTTTTAGAATTTATGCACATCTTGGCATTTCCATTCAGAGTTTTTTATGCAATATCCCAAAATGTACAAAAATAGGTAGATGGAAACATAGCTATTGAATTTTGGAGGTGGAGACTCTTTTTACTTGAGCCCAGTAAGCAACCAACCTAGCAACCACCAAGAACACCTTAGCAACTGCATAGCAAGTTTTTTGTTTGCTGCTCAGTGTTATAATTGCATTTGACTTTATATGCTCATAATGTGAATAATCAAACATACACACACTCACACACACACACACACAGTCTGTTACCTTAACACACACAGCACTGTGAGGGCAATGCTGAGCGACACAAGAGAGATGGCGTATCCCGCAGAATACATAATCTTGACATAAAAGAAATACTCATGTGAGACCTCCTAAGAGAAGAGACAGATCAATTTACATTATGTAGCATTCACATTTTTCATATATTTATTGTGTTTCTGTGTTACTGGTTCAGCGAAATGAAGATAGGAAGCTATTGTTGTGCTGTTGTCCCTTGTACATGCATTTACTGTTTTTCTTCCTTTAACTTGTAATCTGTCCTTAAGTGAAATTTCATGTTTGTTAGTTTTTTTCTGAAAGAATATGAATATAGAAATAAAACATAATATGATTTTTGATAGTACCAAGTCAATGGGAATTTGAAAGCTGTCGTTGAGCCCATGGCCACAGGCGAGTTCGTACGGTGGAAAGACTTCAGACCAGCCATTCTCGGTGCAGTTTTTCATCACCGCTCCTGTGGACAACAGACATGAGACAAATAACAGACAGCACAATTACAGCCCCGTCCAACAGTTTATCCCTGAGAACCACCCAGAGTACACTTCATTGTAAAAATACTTTATAAAATGTCCACAGTCATATACGGCTCCAATAATCAGTCATTTTGTTGTTCATTAGCTCTATAAGTAAAGCTGCTTTATCATATTTGATACATGAATATCTAATTTATCAAAACTTTGCTTGAAAAGCCTGTTGCTCACAATCTACTCATGCCTTCTGTCATCTGATTGCTAGTTCAGACTTTTTTAGCAAGTAAAAGGCCTTTTAGTAATTGTATACCAGGATGCACCAGACCTTTGACCCGAAGGAAACTGGGGCACGGCCGTGACACAGTCTCTCCTACTTCAGCATGAGGCCAACAGTTCAGATCATCCCATAAAGCACTGCAACCTGGAGGGGGAGTACAACAGAATTCAGAGTATATCTGAACAGTGTGACAACTACAAGCGTATCTGATCTATTAAAAGACACACTTGTATATTTAATTTGTATTTTGTGAATGTAATTTTGTTATGCATTTGCAGTTTGAGAATATACTTTTTTGTGAATGTGAATCATCTTACACATTTATTAATTTTATTTTCTAAATGCATTTATTTTGAGACTATTCTAGTTCCATATTGGAAGAAGCTTTACATTCTACAACAGCAGTGTGATGAAACAATGACTATTTGGATATTCCTTGACATTAACTTGTGCAGACCAATGATGTTTCAGAGGCTATCATTTTACAAATTCCTAATTTATAAAATCATGTTTTTAAAGACTGAAATAAAACATTGTAACAGCCACATTATGTACAATGACAGCTTATCAAACCATACAGAGGCCTCGACCAAGTGGTTGTACTGGCAGCTGGTTGAACAAACTGCTAGTTGGTAAGTAATAACACCACCTTCTAATTACATGCAGGTTTAGCTAGACCCCTGCATTTCTGTGACAACAAATCCTAATGCAATGGCATGTTCTTTTCCAGCATAGCAATGCCTCCATGCACAAAGCAAGGCCCATTAAAATGAGCTAAAACAATGTATGTGGTAGCCTAGATAAAAAGTCATGTAAATTTATACAATTTTAAATATTTATAATTAAAATATTTTTTCTAGCTATGCCAACACTGGGAAAAAAATAGAGGTTGTAAATAAAACAAAGATTACTGGAGTATGTTTTACAAGAAAATACTATATAAGTCTTTTTACACCAAAATTTCATGTTCAATTCAACGTGTTACATGCCATTTCTTTGTAATTTGGTGTAAATACTACACCAAATATTTCACAGTGATGCTCTAATACAAAAACTACTTCAAAGAAGAGTGGAAGCTATTAAAGTAGACTAAATGTCAGTTAATGTATATGTGTCCATACAGGTGTCCTTATTTGTTATTGGATGAACTCTATGTCCCCAAATTAAGATTCATAAACTAGATCAATGCTTTGTTATTAGCATTAATATACTATTATAGTTTTATTTATATTATGAAACTGTTTTTAATTTTATCCAATGATTTTTTTATCTCTCTCTCCCTCTCTCTCTCCTTTTGCCCCTTTTGCTGTCTCTCTCTCTCTCAGTCTGATGAATGGCAGGAAAAGTTGTGTAGGGTGTGTAAATGTTTCTCTCAGTACTTTCTCTAATGAAATACGGAGAGGAGAGGTTGTGAGGAGCAAAAGAGATCTGTACAGTGTTGTACTGTTATTGTGATGTGCCTGTGTTGACAGGCCTATATTGACTGTTTCCTGTGTATGTAAAGGATGGACAATATTTTGAGGACAAAAGGATTTCTGCTAACAGAGTGAGAAACCTCAAGGCCTGTTCACACTGACAATTTTACTGCCGGAGGTCTGAGAGTGGCCTAATGTTGGTCCTTCCTGCTGATGGAGGGTATTCCACAAAGCAGGTTATGTGAAAGTGAAGTTCACAGAAAAGGCAGTGTGTCCACCAAAGTGTTTTTTGCCAGCTGAAAACGCCTAGCTGTGAGCATATGAGAGTGCTTCTGCTGTGCAGTGTTTTCATTTGAGACGCTCTGGTTGCTATGCGTAATATCAGCTAATGTATTATGATAGAAGCATCATGAGTGAAATGTTTCTCCAAGGTTTATTTTTCATAACAATATTGTGGTAGTCTGGGAATGAGTTTTTCTTGAGAAGACTCAAGATGGCGGCGCGGTCAGACGCAGCGGCTACTCCGGGTCCCAAATATGGTGCTTTTATGTCTTTTAATGTCGTCTGTTCGTCTCCAAATAGTGTTAATTTACCGCTAATTCATAAGGAAATCACTCCTAAACGCATCTATGATCGCCAAAGCCTTTTGGATATCGACAACGCATACAAACACCGACTGTCGCCGGCGGCTATTGAGAAGCTACGAGGCCTTTGTTTACTGCTGAAGCCGGACCTCGAGACCGCGGTCTCGCCTACTGACGCTACCCGCACAAGGCGGCGTCGCAAGCGGTGTGAGAGAGGACGGAAGCGCGGTAAGCGCGGAGGTATACGAGCTAGGCTAAGGGCTAACCCCACAAGACCGGCTCTTCCAACACTCATGCTCTCAAACGTTCGCTCTCTGGAAAACAAACTGGACTTAATTCAACTC
>JAFVLL020008025.1:0-10073 GCA_021397915.2 Tor tambroides | reverse complement strand
TGAGAAGTAGTTATACCCTTTGTGAACAAAGTCACTAAATTTCAGTCCAATGCGATAACATTAACTAGTATTTTCGGGAAAAAGAAAATCTTCTCAGGACAAAAAAGACCCGAACACCACATGAGGGTTAAAGAAAATAAATAAATGTGTTAAAATGTGGTGTAATGCATTAAGTCAGTCACTTTGGAGGACTAAATTCAGCATACACTTTACTAATAAAGCATGCTATCAATAAATGAGTGGATAAACCCAGAATATAAATGCATCACACAAATTTTCATGTTAAGTGAAAATAAAATGCCATTATAAATAAAATGCCTATGTTTACTTGCCTATGCATCATCAATGAGGTGTATTGGGTGTATACCGAATTTGATCTTTTAATATCAACCTGGTTAAAATACGGTCCCCCGGTTTCACAGACAAGGCTTAAACCTAGTTCTGGACTAAAATGTAAGTCTGAGCTGTTTCAACTGAAATAAACATGCACTGATTGATCTGATTGAAAATATATCAATGCCTTTGTTTTGTCTCAAGATGCACACCAGTAATGTTTTTTTCTAAGGCACGTTTATAAAAATTACTTAAATGTCCTAATTGAACTATGGCCTAATCTGGTTTATTCTAAGCCCTGTCTGTGTAACCAGGCCAGTATATATTTTCTTCTGGAGCTTTTGCTGTAGGATGTTTTGAAGAAGACACTGTACAAACAGCATTCTAAACTGATTGTAAAGTTTCCTTACCCGTCTTCAGTCTCTCTCTCTCCTATCTCTCTTTCTCTCCAGTATGCTGTTTGGCACTCTTCTTCACTGCTTCTCTACCACTGAAGCCAAACAGCTGTGGAGTTTATGATGCTGGCTGCTTAAAAAACAGAGCAGAGTCAAGTAAGGAGGCCTGACCATTGCCATATATATCACAGACAGGCAACAGGATCTTACTCCACAGGCTGCTGAAACAAAAGATAGGTCAAATGCACTGAAGTAACACAGGCAGGGCATTAAACCAAAAGCCTTCTCCTATGACTTATTATACTAAATGGCTGAGCATTGGATTGGATTTTCAGATTTTTGTGCCTTTGTGGGACATCTCTGAGTTATTAGAGTTAGTTACTGTGGTTGTGGTTAGCACACTCTTAATGACACGTGCATTATAATGAACCCCTTACAATGTGGCAGTGCTCTCAACCACTTGCCTGAGATATTACTAAATATGGAAGCCACAGAATAAAAATAAATAAGGTAATTGTGACACTTTATTGTACAATTCTGACTTTTTCCTTGCAATTCGGAGTTTGTATCTCACAATTCAGACATATAAACTTGCCATACTGACATAAACTCAGAATACAAAACATACATCAATGGAAAGCTTATTTATTCAGCTTTCATATGATGTATAAATCTCAATTTCAAAAAATTGACCCTTATGACTGGTTTTGTGGTCCTGGGTCACACATTTGGCTGATGCTTTTATCCAAAAGGACTTACATTGCATTCAAGGTTACATTTTTTCCGTTCTGAGCCTTTATTTTCACAGATGTCTGAATATTTTCAGAAACAACGTCACATAAACTTCACATAGAATGATATATAATCTATTTATATAGCCTTTGTTTAGGTTGTAGGTTATCACAGCGTGGTTGACCATTGACCTGTAGAAGCCGTACTGACCTATTGGTGTGATTTGATAGTTGGTGGTGTTGAAGAATAATGTAGATGTCTACAGCCTGTGCCGTAGTAATATTCCTTCTTCATCTGTTCTCCTTTTTCCCCATCTTCACACAACATGAGGTGAGGAAACAATGTAATTACACCAATTTGCATGTGTTAATTGGATTAATTAGTGAATTGAAGAAAAAAGGGGGGAAAGACTACATGCATGTCCTCACAGACAAGAGCTTCTCGAAATCAGTGCACTTAACAATAAAGTTTCTCCTTCCTTTACAAGTTGGCAAAACCTTGTGGTAGAGCTCTGATTTGAGAAACCGTTAATTGGCTTTTGAATATGTCAGACTAATTAGAAATGCACAGCTGAAGCATGATCCATTTGAATGCAAAGAGCCACTCGAATGGCCAAGGGAGTTTTTATTTTATTTTTGAGATTCGCTGTCCCCTCCTCTCACTTATCAAGATTTGGAGATAATTGCAATTAGGATCATTTGCATAAGTTAATGAATTTCTTTTCTGCTTTCTTTAATGATCTCAGGCCACAGAATATTTATGGAGCACCGAATCTAAAGTACATGGTCTCAAGATGTCAGGAAGCATGGGATGCCGGATTGGCTTTATGAGAACCTCCAAAAGATTTGAGTTGGTTAAGAGGTACGACACAGATGTGACGATCTGAATGCAAATACATAATACTGTAAACATTCACCATAATGCGTTTGCGCAATTTATGTTTGCACTGACAGTGATTCCTGTGATTTTATTTCTTATTTATTTTTACCTTTTTGATGCCACAAAGTGTTAAAAACTGTAATGATTAGATTATCTTATCATAATTATTTTATTCTGTCAACAAAATGTGAAAAAATGAAGTGTTTTGCACTGATGACAGTGAAAAAAAAAAAAAAATGACTGTGCCCAATACATATCTACTTAAAATTACTGAACATTTCATTATATAAAGGAAAATCGTTATAGAATTGAATATAGTTTTCTTTTATCAGTGTGATCTAACCCCACACTTTTAAGATTCCACAAACACACATAGAATTCTTCAATGTGAAAAGTCACAGCTGGCTTTTACTCCCCTTACCCAACACACACACACATCAACAGCCATAATGAGGAATGCTTGGCTTCCATTTTCTCATAAGAAACGCAAGGGAAAGGAACATTTTTTATTAATCGTAAAAGTAAATTGGAAAAGAACACCTTGTGATTGCAGGCCAAAGGTAGTTGAAAAAAGAGAGATGGGTTTAATTAGCTAATTAAATAAGATATGGGGGAGTTTAATGCCAAAAAGTAATTACCAGAAATGCCATAATGAGAAAACTTCTCAAACCTCAGCAAATCAGATCAGAATAAGGCAGATTTTGAAGAAGTAAATGAAGTCTTGAGAGGAGAGCGGGATAAAAGAAAAGGGCGGGAATATAATGTTTCTTTCTGTGACGACGTTTACAAAGATGCACAGGACCTCCCTTTAGCATAAAACCCGCAGATTGAAATCACAGCAGGAGAAAGGGAAGGTGCCAGCTCAAATGCCTTTCATTACTCTCTATAATGATGCAGACGCAAGAGTTTGTGTTGAAATCTGGAGGTAATGAACCATGTTTTTGGCCAAGGACTATTGGAGAGCCGTCTCGACTTCCAATGAGTGTCCAACACACCAAGCCAAAACCATTAAATGTTGATGTACACTGAACAGAGATGTCAAGACTACATTTGTGATGATTATAGTTATTTAATTAAGTCCTTTTTTCTTTTACAGATATCTTATTTTTTGAACGCTCCTCCATTTAAACAGAGGACACAAGGAAACAGGTCAACCATTGAACACGATACAACAGCACATGGAATATGTACAATTTTACTCTCCATCTCCCTCACTCTCCCAAAAGTCTTGGCAGACACTGAATAGCAGTCTCTATTAGAGAATATGCATACAGACATATAATTTATTCTACCAAACCATGGAAAAAAAAACATGCTGTTTCCTCTGGAGACTATGACTCTTTCAAAAAGAGCACTTCATACATCATAAACTTGAGTAGACAAAACAATACATCTTCACGTATCTGTACTGTGCATGTGTATGATTACTTGCTAATGAGAAGTAAATGACAAAGGAGGAAAAACTGGACATAAAATGTTTTTTTAGGCACCAAAGATGACAGAACATTTTCAAAAAAGATAAAATTACAATTGGAGTGAAAAGGGCCTGTAAGCAAAAGGCAACCACCACTGAAACAAAACGGTGAGTTTTAACAGTCTTTTTATCTATGGATGTCATTTTGTGGGCAAGAAGTGATGACCTATCATAATCCATTGACTCTCGCAGTCCAAAATGTCAAGCAACATCCGCAACATTTCTTGAGAAACTTCTCAAAAGGAAACAAAATCACCCCATCACCCCCGCTTTAATTAGCTGCTCTTTAATAGAGTCTAAGGCTTTCAGGGTCGGGCCATCCCAGCCATAACCAGATAGACCACATTTGAGTGAGCATTTTCAGATTCTGTGTCTTTCTTCAATTTGATTATGTTTCCCTCGTTAGGGGTGATTGTCTCGCAAGTGACTCACAGTACTTGCGTAGTTCTGAATTCTTCTTCTAAGGTGGCTGGATGCACAAAAGTGGAGTGGAAGATCTTGGGTGTGGGTGGACATTCACAATGATAGATTGAAGGGAAAATGTGAGGAAAAATATGAAGAGAAGGCACGCCGCAAATTATAAATCCATGTTTTCTCAGCACACCTGTGTACAAAGATCAAATAGCCGATCAGTTTGTTTTCTAAATAGGAAAAATGATGCAGTATAGCAATCTCTCTTCATTTTTATTTTTTTTGATCTGTGTTTTTCTATTAGTTGAGGGATATCATTGACACTAATAGGCTTGCACAAAGATTTCTTATCCGTTCGCTGTGTTTATATCATACCTTTTGGTCGGGTAGGAGGGTGTTGCTCTGCAGGGGGGTCAGGTGACTACTGAGCAAAGCTCCACCTGGTCGGTCATGTTCACAAAAGATGGTGCCATTGACGTAGTGAAATCGGTCACCAGGCACCAAGCGATTTCGACATGTGGCACAAGTGAAACACTGAAGAGGAGAAAAACAAAGCAAAAGGTTATTTCACTGGAAGTCTGTTGTGTCATTAAAAAAAAAAAAAAGTCAACTAAACTAAAAAGCAATTAAAGATGAGAGGAAATGGAAGTAGTGACATTTTTTCTTTCATATTTTTAGATATGAGAAAGAAAATCCTATATCTATAAAGTCCTATAGATAAATAGTTTTCCACTATTTGAAGAAATATGAGGGAAAAAAGAGAGACCAGAAGAACTACACATATGGTACTTTTGCATTGTTTGAAAAAAATCTATTACACTCCAAGCTCGCATTTCTTCAGATACTCACAAATTAGAAATTTTGTCAGGATGTAGTTACCCAATTTTGCAAACTTATGCAAACATGGACCACTGGGAAACCAAACCGATCCACTCCGCTTAATCAGGGAATGGTTTCCTTTTTCAATCAAATATTATTAAGACAGGTTGACACCTACACCACTATAATTAAGAAGGAATTTGTGGCGCAGTTGGGAAAACTGTTAGTTGATGAGTTTCGGTAGGCGTCTCTTGAGACTATCCTGCTATCAGTGTTCAGTAAATGCAAGACTTCAGCTGACAATTCGAAGAGAAATATATTTCCTCAGAAAGAGGCTACTTTGAGTCTTTACAGATGTTTCCATTGCAAACAAATAATGTGAAGTATAAACACATACGTTAATATGAAAATCCCTTTAATTCTCACTCTGGAGATATGAGATGTGGGTCCAAGTCATTGCTTTGCAAGAATTATAAATTTCAGTCTTTCAGCTTTCTTCAGTCTCAAGGGAGTTGCAATACAAAACTCAAAAAGAAATCAAATTTCATAAATCTAACTATGAAGCATTGACTCAAGCTTATGTTGAGCAATTCCTGCTGGCTTACATGCCAATGTCAAAGGGAATTCGGTAATTGCAATGTACAAAAACAAATTCCCTCATGTTTGGGACTGGTTCAGAAATTGTAACCGTACAAGATGTTGAGTAATTCTGTCTGTGACCTGTCCTGTGACAGACAGATTTGGCTCATCTTTTCTCAGATTCAGCAGTCAAAATCTTATCAACTCAAACCTGTCCATACGTATTATATATTACAATAAACAGTGTATCACTTCTGTGTAAAATGACATTTAATGACAGTTTTGTCTTCTGTATATTCTGGTCTTCATCCTGTTTGTTTCTACTAATTTGTTGTCAGTTAAAGTTATGATGCAACATATCTTTTCTTCTGACGTACATCTGCGTGATAAAAAGAAAAAAAGTGTTGATCGGGGACTTGGATCTATTCATCAGTAAATGTGAGCTTGCAGTCATTGTAAGAAAGGAGCAGGGTTTAGGTGGACAAAATTATTGGATAAGTATAGCATAGGCGCTTTTGCACAGCGTAGTTCTAGGAACTCACTTCTGGGAACTAGCCAGCAGGGTCGTTCCTAGAGAACTAATTTTCCCTCTCAGGCCGTTTTCCTGGTTCTATTCGCACCGGCAGCAAGAACTCTGAAGCAGCTGACAGCGACGTCTTTATTCGCGGCATCTACAAACAACCGGTGAATGGAGGACGCCATGTTTGGAGCTGTTTTTGTTGTGTGTCGTGGGTTTTGTCATAAAGGAGATGGAATGTAAAGTCACAATTTACGTGACTGAAAGAGCGTGAGAATCTGACTAAATCTTCATTGACAACTTCCTGCGGTGCGAACATGCCAAAAAGCGGGAACTTCCGCCAGCAGTTCTAGCAACTATGAAAAGTTCCTCTGTGCCTCATGTGTCACCAGAGAAAAGTCTATCGTTCCACTGACTTGTATTTTGTTTAAAAATTTTGAGCTCAAAAAAAGAAAGAAAGCTCTGGACAGATTCAGTGAGTGAGTGTACAGTGAGTGTTTTCTAACAGGCTTTGGCTCACCTTTAGATGGTAGACGTTACCCTGGGCCCTCATCACCATCTCACTGGCAGGGATAGATTGTCCACACGCACTGCAGGCTCCACTGTGACCAAACAACCTGCACAGCAGGGCAAAAACAATGGTGATTTCATTATTTAATAGTATTTAAACAGTGACAAGAGATCAGTTGAAAGTCAACACATTTTAACATCCAAAATACATGTTTCTTTAAGTGAAATTCTCATTTGAAGGATAAAAAGTTTTCCTATATTGCAAAATGACACACAAATCACTCTGAAAATAAAACGTCTCACACTGATCTACTTTCCTTCCACAATTGGGGAAATTCTTATTTACGTCCATAGCTTGAGTGCTTTGCAGTGTGTGTGTTTGTGAGTGTGTGGCTTGGATGGCAGGGCACCAAAGCCCCTCTAGTCCTAGACTGCAGCCTATCAGCTAATCTGGAGTGGCAGTGTAATTGGTGGCAATGGGTGGGGGGTGGCTATAGGAGCCTCTGATCCACCCTTGGCTCCTAATTAGGGTGCACTTGATTACGCTGCTGCCTGAGCATGAGGTTGTTATGGGTAATTTTAGGAGAACACTCAAATGAGTTCAAGTCGCGCTCTTGATGAGCTGAAAGGAAAAAAAAATGCATCTACACACTCTGTCATATACAGATAAAACCCAGATGCACAAAAACAACACGCAACATACACGCATTCCATTTGCAAACAACTTGTTTTCATTCAGAACACCTGGAGCCACCATGTCACAGTCATGTTTCAGTAGGAAACATTTCTTCCGCTCCCTCTCTGGGGTCTTTATTGTGACGGTAACCAGACCAGTTTGGCAGCTAATTCTCACCGCCTCACTTTCTCCTCTTCCCCCTGCCCTCTCTCTATTTCTCTCTCTCTTTCTCTTTACCCCTCCTCCGCTATCACTGTCCCAGCTCTGACTGCTCGCAGTAATGAATTTTTGATCTTAATCCAAACAGTAATTTAATAAGAGACGGCAGAAAGGAGCCCTGTTCTCCCTAATTAATGCACCCTACTTTTATCAGACCTCAGGCTCCATGCTGTGTCATTTGGTAATGAAGCTCTGCCCTTTTGATTAGCTGTATTATACATATTTAATACACTGCAGATTGAGTACACCTTACATGCACTCTTAAAGGAAATATCCATAAGACCACCCTTGACATGTATAACATGTTTGCTGAATTACAGTGTTGTAAGAGATATGTCCTTTACTAAAGAGTTTTTCTTTCTCAGTTGAGTTGTTATAGAACCCAAAGTTATAAAACAACAACTGATCATAGGTTGCTTGAACTGCTAAAAAATAGATAAAAGTTAGATACAATATATAATATATTGCATTATAAATTAACAACAACAATAACAATTTTATTTTTTATCATTTTTCACCAGTTGAGCCAGCCTTACATACTAAACTATTTTTTTAATATTATATAGGTGGTGTAATAATAATAATAACAACAACAACAACAACAACATTAATAATACAGTAAATAATAATAATTAATATTCAACATATAATTTAATTATATTTACTTTTTAATAATTTAATAATTATTAGTATTATTATTAACTTAATATTAATTTAATATAAGTTTAAATTAACTAATAATAATAATAATAATAAAAATAAAGTTTATATTATTTTTTACCAGTTCAGTCAGGCCCACATTCTAAACTATTTTTAATATTATATAGGTATATTAATAAAGCAATACATAATTATTTACTAATTTTATTGATATTTAAATAACGTATAACATACATTAATATAATATTAATAGACAAATATAATAATTTTAATAATATGTACAACATATAATCTCATATTTTGTATATAATAACATGGGACTGACTGAAATGTTTGTCAGTTGCTTTAAACTCAAGCTGTATATTATCTTACAATTAACAACGACAACTATTCTGCATCTGTAATATTTATTTTAAATATGGCAGGGCTGCACAGTTTATTTTTGATTTTGGGATCTATGAGATAGTTTGGCATTTCAGCAGGCATCTCTGGCACTTCTACAGCAATCATAGGCAAAAAAAAACAAAAACAAAAAACCATCTGTGTGGCAATGCCAAATAGTCAGACATCCCTGGTTGAGGTCCAAACAGACCAGTGTGGGTCTAACAGGCAACAATGCCGTGCCGTCATGGACCAATGCATCACTGCACACATCCAAACACACAGAGGTCAATTTCAAAGCCTCAGCGATTATAAACAAATCTAATCTCCGCACCTCTGGAGCCTTCAGCTCAAAATATACAAGGGAATAGAGGCCAAATTCAATCAAAGAGCTATGTAATCATCATACAGACATATGAGCAATCATAGACCCCAGCGAAAACCGCCAGAAAAATAAACCAACGATTTTTAGGGTTTGCAAAACAAGGTTACGGTTGTTTTGTAGACTGGTCAAAATTTATAACAAAATGACAATTTTGACTTGACTTCTAATTTGATCACCGACTATGTGGTTAAACAGGACGGCTTGAGTCTAAAGTGGTGCACGGCACATGAAAAGCATGTGGGGAGTCTTTGAGGAATATGGCTGTTCCAGATGCCATGTTAAATGCACCCACACACTTCCTGTCAAGATCGGTGAACTTTTCTTGTCCTTTTCTTGTACAGTTTATGCAGTAACATGTATTCCAATGTGTGGCCTCAAAAAAAATGTTTAATATCAGTACGACAGACAATGCTCTACATTCATCCCAACAAAATCTGCTAATTTCAGATCTTTTTTTTTTTTTTTTTTTTACAAATGGACAAATTAACATTTGGTTGACTCATTTAAATTTGTGCTAAACTTGAAATTAGAAATTTGGTCAAAATAAATATTAGATAATAGATAACCTAACAAACTAAAAAAAAAAAAAAAGGCTGTTTATGCAAGATTTGGTAGTATGTGGGGTTTTATCTATTTTCTTGTTTAAGCCAAAATAAATATCAAACACATTCTGTGGACACCCTTCTAAATATCCTGTGTCTGCTAAATCAGGAAAAGAGATTTGCCGAATGATATGAAAGAATGATTAAGTTCACAAATCAATGACATTTTATTGATTTGTCCCAGTAAAATCCACAGATTTCCTGTCCTTCTTGTGTAACACATTACGACTCATGCTGTGACCAGAAACATCATTTACTTGCTCTAATTCTGTATTTCTGCTTCAATCCAACCTAATCCCCAACTGCCCGTTTCTTTTAATACCTGATGTAATCGTTCCTGCAGAGGATCATTCCTCCTTTGCTGAAGCAGGTGCTGCCGATCTCTCCCAGCTGAGCCTGGCAGCAGGAGCACTTGAGGCAGCGCGTGTGCCAGTACCGATCCATGGAGAAGAGCAGGAAGCGATCCGAGATCCGACCTCCGCAGCCTGCACAGGAGCGCAC